>PVJL010010033.1:37613-52589 GCA_004026885.1 Lyroderma lyra | reverse complement strand
GGGGGTGGGAGAGGAGGGGGGGAAGCTAAATATAAGGTGATGGAAAGAGAAGTCACATTAGGTGGTGAACTTATTATACATCAAGTTGACAATGCACTGTAGAATTATATGCCTGAAACCTATGTAATCCTTGCTAACAGATGTCACCCCAATAAGTCTAACAATAAAAATGAATTTAAAAAATAAATAAATAAATAAAAATTAAAAAAAAAAAAAGAAAGAAGTACAAAGCTGTGTGCATCACACGTTCTGATTTCAAAATATATTATAAAGCTACAATAATTAAAACAGTATGATAGTGACATAGACAGATATATAGACCAAAGGGGCAAAATAGAGAACCCAGAAATAAATCTTTCTATATATGGCTAATTGTCTTCAACAGTGTGCCAAAAATACATATTGTGGAAAGGATAGTCTCAAAAACAAATAGTATTGGGAAAACTGGATAGCCACATGCAAAAGAAAGAAATTGGACCCTAACCTTACACCATATGCAAAAATCAGCTCGAAACTGATTGAAAGCTTAAATGTAAGACCCAAAACTGCCAAACTTTTAGAAGAAAACAGGGGAAAAGTTTCATGCCATTGGTCTTAGCAATGATTTCATAAATATGACACCCAAAGCATAAACAATAGAAACAAACAACAACAAAAGTGGGACTATAACAAACTAAAAACCTTTTGCACAGAAAAATACGGAAAAAAAGAAGAAAGAAAACTTTAAAAATGGAGAAAATATTTGGAAAAATATATAAGGAACTCTTCATCTTAATAGCAAAATAATTAATAATTAAATTTTAGAATGGGCTAAATACTTAAAACAAACTTTTCTCCAAAGAAGACATACAAATAGGTCAACAGGTATATAAAAATGTGCTCAACATCACTAATCATCAGAGAAATGTCAATTAAAATAATGAGATATTACCTCACACATGTTAGGATGACTATTATCAAAGAAAACAAAAGACAGCAAGAGTTTTGGGGAACGTAGAGAAATTAGATCCCTTGTACACTGTTGGTAGAAATGCAACATGGTGCAGCCACTATGGAAAAAGTATGGAGTTTCTTCAAAAATTAAAAACAAAACATCCATATTATCCAGCAGTCCCACTTCTGGGTATTTATCCAAAAGAATTAAAATCAGGATCTTGAAGAGATATTAGCACTCTCATGTTTACTGCAGTTCTGTTCACAATAGTTAAGATACAGAAATAACCTAAATGCCCACTGATGGATAAATCGATAAAAAGATGTTTCACATACCTACAATGGAATATTGTTGCACCTTAAAAAGAAAAAAAATCTTGAAATATGCAAAAACATAGATGAAGCTTGAGGACATTTTTCTAAGACAGTCACAGAAGGACAAATACTATATAATCCTACTTATGTGAGATACCCAAAATAGTCACACTCATAGAAGCAAAGAGAATGATGGTTGCCAACAGCTAGGGAGAGGGGGATATGAGGAGTTGTTAATCAACTTGTATAAAATTTCAGTTATGGAAGGTGAATAAATTTTAGAGATTTGCACTAAAATAATGTGCCTATAGATTTCAATAAATATATAGTGTACACTTAAAATCTAGTAAGAGTGTAGATCTCATGTTAAATGTTTTAACACAATAAAAATAAAAAAGATTCCTGATGGTATAGTGACTAAGATTCGGCACACTCAACACTGTGGCCTGGGTTCAATTCTCAGTCAGGGAATAACCGAAAAAAAAAAAAAAAAAAGAAATTTAGGCGCAGGGAAATTAAGAGATTTATCAAGGTCTACAACTTGGTGAGCATTTGAAAATTCTACAGTTCTAATGTCTAGGGACATCCCACCACAGCATATGCTGTAGGCTGAATACGTCCCCCAAAATTCACATGTTGTAACCTAATTCATAACACGATGGTATGTGGAGGTGGGGTTTTTTGGAGGCAATTTGGTCTTGACAGTGGAGCCTTCATGAATGGGAATTGTGCTCTTATAAAAGAGACCCTATGGGTTATTTGTTTGTTCATTTCTTTTTTCTTTGCTTTCAGTTTTATATTCCGCATATGAGTGAAGTCATACAGTTCCTTGTTTTTTCTGTCTGGCTTATTTCACTTAGCATGATGATCTCCAGGTCCATCCATTTTGTTGCAAATGGCAATATTTTAATGTTTATTTGGGGACTAGTGGGTTAGGGAGGGGAGAAAGGGGAGGGGGTGGGAGAGGAGTGGGGAGCTAAATTTAAGGTGATGGAAAGAGAAGTCACATTAGGTGGTGAACTTACTATACAACAAGTTGACAATGCACTGTAGAATTGTATGCCTGAAACCTATGTAATCCTTGCTAACAGATGTCACCCCAATAATAATAAAAAAGAGACCCTAGAGAGTTATGGGCTCGCTTTCACTATGTAAGAATCCTGCAAGACTGCCATGGGTGAACCAGAAAATGGGCCCTTACCACTCACCAAATCTGCCTTTACCTCCATCTTGGATTTCTTATTCTTTCTTTGGCCTCCAGAACTGTGAGGGGGAAAAAAAGTTTCTGTTTATAAGCCTCCCAGTTTATGGTATTCTGTTTTAGCAGCCCCAACTGAACAAGAGAGCACACGTCCACAATATTGTCTAAAACAGCTCATCAGTGGACTGTTTCAGACTAGAGTAAGATGGAGTAAACTAGGCACATCAATGATGGGCACATGAGTGCTCGTTCTGATACAGCATAAAAAAATCTGTGCTCATGAATATTTAAACAGTATATTCTTACTTATTTATATGATTAATTTGTACTGTCTCTGAGGAATATTTTTTTTCTTGAAGAAATACTTCAGCTTATTCTCCATTGACTGTTGCTACTTCAGTTATCTATGAACTCAGAACCAATACATGTGGCTGCAGAGCACTTTCTGTACAGTACTTGAGTTAGTACTCCTAAAAGCTATTGGCAAAAAAGAAGAAGGAAAAAATCAGGCATAGGCTCAATTGGGAGTGATCAAAAGCATTCTCTTCTTTTTATAAATGACCTCAAAAATAACTCAACTTTCATATTTAACTTGGTTAGAAGATTAAAGAATAAACTCCATATGTAATTGTATATATTATCAACTCAGTAACTGAACATTATCAGCGAGGGTATATTTGTCAGGATTTACTGAGTCTGTCATCTCAGGATATGGTTAACCATAATTGGGGCTTGAGTATAGGGAAATGGGACAGGGAAATGGTGGAGGTAAGAGAAACTGAGGTGTTTCACCAATACTTCTGAAACGAAGGCTGGAGAACACTTTCACTAGAATGTTGGTTCAACAAAAAAGTGGAGAATAAACAATAATAGTATTCAACCTGTCTTGGTAATTTTTTTTCCTTTTCCTGGTTTCCTTCTGCCTTTATTTTCCTAAACAAGAAAGGGCAAAGAGAAGAAGAGAGATAGGATAGCCTGACAATCTGAAATGAAGCCAGGAAAGAAAAGGGGTGCTCAGGGGCTAGTCTTGAATGTCCCCTCAGGATCAAAAGTTCTATGAGAAAGTAAAATACAAAATCCAATAGATTATTGGATCTCTGATAACATAGTGGCCCTGCATCTCAGAGTCACCTAAGGAGGTTTACAATTCCTCAGAGAAGTCTCTCACTTGAAAGGCAGTGAGCAGAGCACCATTAGCAGGAGGGGTTTGGGTACATGGGGTAAAGGAAAAGTGTCCCCAGGAGTCCAGAGCCTGAATATTTCCTGTAGGGGGTGCAAAAGTTCTCACATGCCCTATGGAGGGATCAGAGGAGCTGAGGGAACAGATGGCTCACAGGGGCACTGGGCTCAGAGTAGCAAGAGTTGGAGAAGAAAATGGCATTGTTGTACATCTGAGTAAATTAAACTGATCATTACAATCAAATGACAATTTACTTCCAAAGGAAAGGAGGGGAAACACACACACACACACACACACACACACACACACACACCTCTTCTCATTTATAAATACTATGACATGGACAGAACCTCTCATGCAATCAGAGAGACAAGTGAGGACCTAAAGATGTGGCGGTGGCAGCAGAAATGAGCTTGATTGGCTGAAGGAAAGGAGCCAGTGTGGGAGCAGCTGGCCATCTGGTAGAGCCTGAGGCAATATAAACAGACATTATGCATTACAAGGCCTCTGCAAACTTCAAGAGTAAAAGACTGGGATTTGAGCAACTTGTGAGGGCTTTTCACACATTGTATTAACTTCGATTGCCTGTAAGATTTTCTGCTAAATTTCTTTTTATAAGCTATAGTAAAAATATACACAGTGTGCATCTGTTTGGGAGAAGTCAGAGGACAATTTAACTGTTGTTCTATGTATTTCAATACATAACTATAACCACAGAAATCCTGGATCCACAGAATGGCCTTAAACTAATTGGCCAGAGTACTCTTCGGTTATTAACCAGAATTATTTTAACATAACACAAGACTTATCTTGATTCCTCATTCATCAACTCTTTGTTTACTGAAAGCCTTTAGCATCTCTTCATTAAATCAAATAAGAAAAGCAAGACAAATAAACAAAAACAAATGCCACTGACAAATCCCAGAATTTCTTTACTAGATGTCATTTTTTTCTATTCCAATGTCCAACAGAACAAGGCCAAAATTGTTTTACTTTACCAGTTCCAGATCCCCAATAATATTTTATGATCCTAGCTTGAAATTTTTCTTTGTGATCCATAGATTAGTTAGTTCAAATTATGAGCATTTTATTATATATTTCAAGGAATTTTCTATATCATACTTGTCTTTTCTATTCTTCTTTTTGGCAAAATCAAACCTTTCTTTTTTAATCCAATGTTTGAATTTCTTTTACAGAACAAGAAGGTAATGTTCAAGAGTGTTGGTGACAGTTAAACTACAGAACAACCATCATTGAGAATCGCCTGAAGTCTAGGTAAGCAGAAGTCCCCACCTCTAAAACCATGTGCAAGAAGCCACCTCAAGATTAGTAGGAGGAAAAAAAAGAAGATTAGTAGGAGGGACAGAGACACAGAACAGGCTGGTCCCACATAAGCATGTGACCATTAAAAATTGGGAGGGATATCTCGACTTTGGAGATCCTCCTTCCCCCAGGGGAGTAGAGGGTTTCAATCACATACCAGGCTCCCCAGCCCGAGATTTTAGTGCTAAAGAAAGAAGTCCCCAAAACTTCTGGCTGTGAAAACCAGTGGGTATTGCAGCTAAGTGAGGTGGACGGTAGCTAGAGTCTCATGTGTTGACCTTAGAGGTCCTGTACATGGACTTACTCACTGATGGACTCACTCACTCTGAGCTTCAGTACTGAAGCAGCAGCTCAAAAGTTGCCAGGGGAATATGAAAAAGGACTGAGTTGTCTGGCTTCAGGGTAAGGGCTGGAGGGACAGCTTTCTCCCAGACAGAAGTACTGGCAGAATCCATTGTTTCTTTATTGAATCCTTGCCCCTCCCAGCATGCTGATGTAGGCAGGGCCATATCTGAGTCTTCATCAACCTAATTAATACCAGTTGTCCACCCAGCCTGGTGATTCCCTGAGATCCTGTCCTACCCAACTTTCAGGCACACTCAAGTAGCTTTCATGGACAAGTGGCCTGTCTTGCCTCATGCTGTGAACTTTCTTAAAATTTCTCAAAAGTTCACAAAAGCCAAACAGTGTCTGGCTCAAGTATGTCCTGTAGCTCTTGATTAACAGCCCCAAGCCCAGCAACAGCCAGCCTTGGTTCAGGGATTAGCCTCTTGAGGCATCGCCAAGCCCACAGCAGGTGGTGGCCATCTCTGATTGCTTCATGGCTCATGCCAGGTGACCCAGAGAAGGCACAAGTTACAGCTAAATTGGCCTGTGGTGGGGCCCCTCCCAGGAAACCCCAGGGTTAGCACACCCAATGGCTGGCTTCAGACCAAGCCACAGCATCACCCAGTTGCCTCTAAGGATGACACATCCCAAGGGCAAACTGAGCAAGCATCATAGCCCTGCTAAAGTGCATCCTGCTCTGTAGGGTCAGCCTCACCACAACAGCTTCTCCACTGTATTCACATCCAGTCCTCACTACCAATCAGCCTAGAGTCAATTTCTCCCACTGACATGGAAACAGCAACCAAGGCTGAATTACAGGAGGGTGCATGCAACCCACACAAGGGACATACCAGGACATACTGGCTAAGGTGACTAGCAAGATTGTAACACTGGGCCCCATAGGGCACCTACTACATAAGGCCATTTTACTAAGACTAGGAGACACAGAAATTCTACCTACTGCATAGAAACAATCAGGGTGTCAGTAAAAGTGGGCAGGAAAAGAAACATATTCCAAATGAAAGCAGGACAAAGCCCCAGGAAAAGAACTAAACAAAATGGAGACAAGCAATCTATCAGACTCAGAGTTCCAAATACTGGTTACAAGGATCCTCAATGATCTTAGGGAGAACTTCAACAAGAACACAGGAAACATAAAGATGGAGATAGATGATATAAAAAAGAACCAGTCAGAAATAAAAAATATAATAACTGAAATAAGAAATACATTAGAGGGAATCCACAGTGTACTATATGAAGCAGAGAACTGAAACAGAGATTTAGAAGATAAGGTAGCAGAAAACACCCAATAGGAACAGCAAAAAGAAAGCAGAATACACAAACATGGGGATAGTTTCAGGGGCCTCTGGAATAACATCAAGTATATCAACATTTGCATCATAGAGATACCAGAAGGAGAAGAGAGAGAGAGCAATAAATTGAAAACCTATTTGAAGAAATAATGACTGCAAACTTCCCTAAACTGGCAAAGAAAATAAACATACAAGCTCAGGAAGTATAGAGAGTCCCAAACAAGATCAACCAAAAGAGGCCCACAAAAATACTCAACATAATTAAAATACCACAGGTTAAAGACAAAGGAATAATCTTAAAAGCAGCAGGAGAAAAGCAATTAGTTATCTACAAGGAAGTTCCCATCAAACTATCAACTGATTTCTCAAGTTTGCAGGCCAGAAGGGGTGGGCATGAAAAGTCAAAACCATGAAAAGCAAAGACCTACAACCAAAACTAGTCCACCCAGCAAAGCTCATTTAGAATTGAAGAACAGATAAAGAGCTTCCTAGGAAAGAAATAACTAAAGAAGTTCATCACCACCAAATGAGTACTATAAGAAGTGTTAAAGGGACATCTTCACAAAGAAGAAAAACTAAAATATATTAATAACAAAATAGCAATAGCTACACATCTAGCAATAATTACTGTGAGTGTAAATAAATTAAATGCTCCAATCAAAAGACATATGGTAGCTGAATGAGTAAGAAAATAGGACCCTTACATATGCTGCCTACAAGACATTCACACACAGACTGAAGGCATAGAGATGGAAAAAGGTATTTCATAAAAATAAAAACAAAACAAAAGAAAAACCTGGGGTAGCAATACTTCTACCAGACAAAATAGACTTTAAAACAAAGTCTATAACAAGAGACAAAGAACCTAGTCATCCCATTTCTTGGTATTTATGCAAAGAAACCCAAAATGCTAATTTGAGGGGACATGTGCTTCTATGTGTTCATTGCAGCATTGTTTACAATGGCCAAGACGTTTAGGCAGCCTGGGTGTCCATCAATGGATGAATGGATAAAGAGAAGGTGGTACAGGGAGTTCCCTGGTGGTGTAGTGGCAAAAGACTTCGTCACTGGCTCTATCAGCGCTGTGGCCTGGGTTCGATTCCTGGCCAGGGAACTACCCACATACAAAAATAAATAAATAAATAAAAGAGAAGGTGGTACATACGAAGGCTATCCAGAAAGTATCCAGCAAGGTAATATAACAACATTTTATTGACAATGGCTGGAATTTTTCCAGACAGTCCTCATATATACAATGGAATACTACTCAGTCATGAAAAATAATGCATTCTTGCCATCTGCGGGACATGAAGGAACTTGGAGGGTATTGTGCTGGGTGGAGTATATCACACAGAGAAAGACAGATGCAAGGTGATTTCACTTATATGTGGAATCTAAGGAACAAAAACAAGCAAACAAACAAACAGAAACAAACAAACTTATGGATGCAGAGAACATTTTAATGGTTGCCAGATGCAGAGGGGGTTGTGGGGTGAAAAGGGGGAAGAGATTAGAAAGTAAAATGTGGTTGTTACAAAGCAGTCATAGGGATATAGAGTATAGCATAAGGAATCGTATCAATAACTTGTAATAACTGTGTATGGTGTCAGATGGGTACTAGATTTTTGGGGGTGATGAATAGGAGGAGAAATGAGGGACAGGGTGAACAGATTAAAAAGTAAAAATTGGTAGCTACAAAATATCATGGGGATGTAAAGCCAAGCATCAGGAATATAGTGAATAATATGGTAATAACTATGTATAGTGCCAGGTGGGTACTAGAAGTCAGGGGAGCTTCTTAAATTACATAAATGTCTAACCACTATGCTGTATACCTGAAATTAATATAAAATAATATTGAATGTCAAAAAAGAAAAAGATAAAAGAAGAATTTTGGTGACAGTCCAATTCTGATTTTATGCAATTATTCCAGACACACGACACTACCTCTCACCATAAATAGCACCCAAGAGCTTTTCTGTGTGCTGAAATAAACAGCAAATTCAGGGGGAAAGAATTTGGAATCATGCTACTCCACTATTTGCCTTTGGCTTTGTTATTGCTAGGATGTTAATATTTTGTTATAAAATGACTTTTTGTTCTGTTAACGGTGCCTACAGGTTCTGAGTTGAGTTACTAACTATGTATAACTAGTAAACAGGCAGCACCACGAGAAGAAAAGCAGTCTTAACACAGTGTTCTTGGTGTGCCATCTGAACAACTTCCAAGTGATTTACAGAGGATGACTCTTTGGAAATCCCTGGGGAAACTGCAGACCGAGCAGCGATGGCAAACATTTCACTAAGCAAGCATTTCAATATACCATACAGAATACTAAAAGAGTTCATCGACAATGGGGAGGCAAGTCATGTGGATTAGTCACATTTTAGATTATTTCTATGTTTTTATCATCACTCATTTTAAAAACAAAAACTACAAAACCAAAGCTTTGGAACATATTTCTGCTAACCGTGTCAGCAGTGCTTTAATCATTTATTGCTCACTAAGTATAACAGCCAGATGTTCACATTTTAAGGACATTCCACCCACTTTCAAAACTCCCAGTACAGTCCTAATTACCCTCTTTCAGCTACTTGTTTCTTAGCTTGTGGTTGAAAACATTGTAAAACGGGCACCGAAGTGCCATGTGAATAAAACATGTTAGTCAAGCTTGTACCTAATAAGCAGCTGTCCTAAAGAAGTAATGTGGAAATCTCGTTGCTAATATTGGACATAAAAACTTCCTCTAAATACCTTCTTAAAAGTGAGTTGCGATTTACTGGAAAGAGTCAGTCTTTCATTTCTTGGCATAAAAGAAGTTTTATTTCCCCCATAGCCCTCTTGGACCTAGGAAACAAATAAATAAATGAATGGGACAATACCAAACTAAAAAGCTTCTGCACAGCAAAAGAAACCATCAACAAAGCAAAGAGACCACCACCAACTGAAAGGGAGAAAATATTTGCAAACAACACATCAGATAAGGGTGTAATATCTAAAATATATAAAGAACCAATAAGACTTAACAACAAAAAAACAAACAACCCAATTAAAAAGTGGGCAGAAGAACTAAACAGACACTTCTCCCATGAAGAAATACAAATGGCCAACAGACATATGAAAAAATGCTCATCCTCATTAGCTATCAGGGAAATGCAAATCAAAACCACAATGAGATACCACCTCATACCTGTGAGCATGACTGTTATCAACAAGACAAGGAATAACAAGTGCTGGAGAGGATGTGGAGAAAAAGGAACTCTGGTACACTGCTGGTGGGAGTGCAAACTGGTACAACCACTATGGAAGGCAGTTCCTCAGAAAATTGGGAATGGAGCTACCATATGAATCCCTCTTCTGTCTGGTCTCTTTTAATGGATTCTGTGTCTGTCTTTATGCTTGCTATCTCTCTGTTGAAATTATCACTAATTTCTTTGATCATTTTTATAAACATTGTTTTGAGCTCTGTCTCTGACTAGTTTTTTGCCGCCATCCCATTTACTGTGATTCTCTGCTGTTCGAGTTTATTTTGAGCTGTATTGCTTTCCTTCCTCATCCCGGCAGCCTGTTTGTAGACACTCTGCTCCCTTACCCAGCACTCAGTGCTGCAGTTTCTTCCGGGCTCAGTGCTAATGCTGGGAGGAGGTGTGTGCGTAGAGGTCTGGAAGGGCAGGTGGGGAGTGTAACCAGGGTTGGGGCCTTTGTTTCTGCCTGAAGCTGCAACTGTGTGGGCAGTGTGGGCTTGTACCTTTCTGTTCTCAGTTTGCCCCCACGGTCTCTGCCCTGAGCTTTGGGATCAGCTGTCCTGTATGCTGGTCCCTCAGACAGGACTGCTTGTGAGTAGAGAAGCGCCCACTGTCTTTTCTCTCCTCATTCCTGGGTGGAGGGAGGTGGGCCATGGCTCCTCACTGCCCTCATCGCTCCCCCTCCTCTCAGAACTAGAGCAAATTCAGGCACCCGGCATCAGTGCCTGCCCTTCCTGGGGTCAAAGTGAAGTCTAGTGGTGGTGTCTCACAGCCCCAGACTCTGGTCTTTTTTTCCTCTGTCCTGTGGACCCAGTGAGGTCTGAAATGCTCACCTGCTGCCTTATTCCTCCTCTCTCACTCAGTGGTAGAGTTCCAAGCAGAGACCCATAAGTCTGGTGCCTTTGCTTCCCCTTCCTTCCTCCTCAGTTTCCCTCTTTGCCCACTTGCAGATACTTTAACGTGATGAGTGGTCTCTTAGCTGTGTTTATGTGTTGGGTAGGAAATCTTTCATTGAATTATAGTTGTATTATTAGATGTAACCTCCAGGGGAGTTTTTCAGGAGTACCTCTCATGCCCCCATTTTGTCAGTCTTCGTCCTAGCTTTTCTTTATTGTTTCATTCCTTCCACTTGTTGCAAAACTAATTTGTTGTTTTCCTAGCTTCTTGAAACAGATGCCATATCATTGTTTTTCAGTCTTTTTTAATATAAGAATTAAGGTCTATAGTTATTTCTTTAACCAGAGCTTTGTCTATCAGGATTTGATGTGCCATATTTTTATTAAAATTCAGTTCAAAATTTGTTCTAATTTCTATTGTAATTTCTTTTTGAAGGCATGGATTATTTGCAAGGATACTGCTTCATATATAGGTATTTAGGGATTGCCTAGGAATCTTTTTATTATTCTAGCTTATAGCAAATGTGACTAAAGAACACAAATTTCAATTCTATGGACTTTGTTGAAACATGCTTTATGGCCTTTATGATAAGTGTTTCATATGTACTTAAAAATATAGTATATTCAGAAACCTGAGGCACAATATTCTGTATATGTCACTCAGGACAGGTTTGTTAATTACATTATGCAAGTCCTCTACATTATTATCAATTTTTATCTGCTTTTTCCATTATATCAAGAAAGATATGTTAAACTCTTCCATTGTGAATTTACATTTTGTATATTTTTCTTTTGTTCTGTTGGATTTTCTTTGTATACATTTAGTCTATGCTCTAAGAAGCCTACAAATTTTAAAATGTAATATCTTTCTAATAGAGTAACCCTGTAATCATTATGAAATGCCCTGTTGATCTCTAGTAATAATTCTTTAATTAAAGTCTACTTTGCCTGTTATAAGTATAGTTGTGGCAGCTTTCTTTTGGATAGCATTTCCATGATTTATCTACCCTTTTACTTTCAACTGTGCTATGTTCTTATGTTATAAGCAGCATATAGTCGGGTTTTGTTTTTTATCCAATCTAATAATATTTGTCTTTAATTAGAGTCATTAATCCATTTAAATTTTAATTAATGTTATTACATATTAGGATTCTTATTATTATTTTATTTTTATTTGCCCCATTAATTTTTTTTCTTATTTTTTTCCTTTCTTGGCTTGGGTTAATCAAATACTTTTTTCAATGTTTTTCTTTATTAGTGTATACACACACACACACACACACACACACACACACTTTTTATAAATAGTACTTTTACCCCTTCTCAGACAATACAAAGGCAAGCATTATCTTCTAATTCTCTTTACCTCATTACCATCTTTTCTTTTGCTATTGTTAACATGTATTTTAATTATAGATATTTTTAAGCCTCACATACATTATTGTTGTTTTCTATAACCAATATTTACTTAGATTTGTGACATATTTATATTTTTATACATTTATATTTTTATCTTCTATCTGCATAAAGAATGTTTAGTATTTCTTTTGTGAAGGATCTAGAATTACCATTTGATTTTTTTTTTTTTATAGATCACTATTCTCTAGCTAAATTCTCTATCCTATCACTTATCTTTTGAACATATTTGTCACTGTTCTTATCAAGTCTAGGTCCTAAAATTTCAACATCTAGATTACTCGTAGACCCTGTTTCTAGTGGATTTTTCCCACTGGCCATTCGGATATTTCCTGATGCACAACATGATTTTCCCTTGAATGCTAAACAGATTTAATTGTGTTCTGCTAGGCAATTGGGATGGTGGGGGTGAGCATGAACTGATCTATGGTTTGAGATGACTCAGTACAGTTTCCATTCTTGGTGTAATTTGGTCCATTTTGGCTTTCCTTTATTGTCAGAGTGAATCTTCTCAAGGGTATCTAATGGAAGCCTGAAGGCATTATTAGGGACCTTCTTTCTTAGAAGACATAAACTCAAACTTTTGCAGCATTAGCCCCGTGACACTACTGAAAGCTCTGTTTTATGTAATGTCTCTTAGAGGCCCCTTTGCCCTTTATTTCTGTCCTCCTGTTTCATGCAGTATAGGAACTGGTGAGTGATTCAAGGGAAAAGCACTTCTCTGTGATTCAATTTTGTTCATAATCTTGGCCATTGTAGTTCTGGCTGCCTTTGTAATTCCAAACTCTCATTATTTTCTTGCAAGGGCTCTGATACTGCCAAAATTGATCCACTTTACGCTCAGCCAGTGATCTATGCTACTTAAGAATCAGTAATTGTCTCAAAGGAAAAAGTAGAGCAAAATAAAATTTCGATGTATTTCCTTGATTTTGTTTCACAAATCCTGGTTTCTTTGATTGCCCTTTGAGGCCTTCAAAAAACTGCGTTTCTTTAATTTATATTTTATTCAACGTTTATTGTTTTTCTTATTGATAGGGTTCATACAGTTGATAGGTTGAAAGATAACAAGCTACTCTATCAAAGCTGACAAAAGTCCTAGTTATTCTCTTATAAAACATATAACAAGAAGTGACCGTCAAATGTAAATGATATGTAAATGATAGCTGACAGCCTGCTTCTTTTCTTTGTTAGGTAAAACCTCCTCAACTAGAGCAACTCATAACAGAAACCAAGTGAAGAGAGGAAAAATATAACATTATACAGTATTTGTGTATATGTACATTACATAGAAGAAGAATGGATTTTATAAATCTTTACATTTTAACTTAATTGCTGATGCCTTCTTGCGTTAGATTATTAAGGCCACTGAGGCTGAAATATTTAAGCTACATCAAACCACCTGAGGGGCTTTCTATATAGTATTATTTTATGTTCGTGTTTTTCTTTTCCTCAAAGACACTTTGAGCAGTTCTTTCTATCTAAACTGCATAGACCTAGGAAATGAAAGTTTTCAAATAACTTAAAATGGTTCCTAAAGCTGCATTTTTATTGTGTGTTTATAAGGGTGAAACTGAGTTAGCTGGATAAGGTTTACCCTTTTTATACTTTGTAGAAATGGAGATCCAGATTATCCCAATTATTTTAAATAGAATGCAATAAACTGAGTGTGGCATCTTCTCCCTGGGCATTGATATTCTCATTTGAAATGAAAACAATCTGTCACGAATTCAGTTTTACAACATGACACATAGCTGCCTCTTGGACAATCTGTGGTCAAAATCTTCCCCTTAATCCATTCTCTCAAATGTCTGTCCATGATCCGGAGCCCAGCAATTTTCTCACTCATCCACTATGGGTAACAGCCATCCACAGATTCTCTTTTGGACATGCTCTCAATCCTTTGACTCTTTTTGTGACAGTATAAAAGAGACAATGAACAATGCAGACCCCAAATTTTGGAGGAAATGAAACAGACATGGGAGTATATAAGTTTTCTTATAAAAGTCAAAGCCAAATGCCTCTGAGATGTGAACAAACAAAAAAAATTAAAAGACAAAAACAAAAGAGCTCCCCTGAGTGAATAAACAAGTCTGAAGTAGTTGCAGTGTTATTTATTCATTAAACCTTTAAAGTAGAATGCTGATCCTGAAGATACTTTCGCAGCCTGGTGTATAAAGCAGTGTGCTAAGTAGAAATGTCACCAATCCCTGAGGGTCAGCATCCCAAATTGTGAAATGAGAGGCAGGAGCATCTGTAGTGTCGGGCGGGCATGGCTCATGGTTAAGGGCAATGGAATAAGTCTAACGTCTAGTCAGGGTAAGGCTTTAACACTGTAGTTCAGAGCCACGTTGGTATGGGCCAAACAGAGCAGCCATCCCCCCACTTCACTAAAGGACTCTCTTTTCCTTGTTCTTTAGCTCTCAGTTTCACCTTTTTCCTAGTCTAAAGTCTTAATTACTCTCCTTATCAATTTTCTCTGGCTCCTCACCCCAAGCAACAGACATCCCCCCATGGGTAATTACTTCAAAACCTGTAACTGATGTCTCCAGCTTGCTGACTACAATCACTACAGGCAAGCACCCCTTCCAGGCCTTTCTGGACCTAGACAGGGGAATAACACCTGAATGACCAGTTGGGCCAGAAGTCAAAAAAGCCACAGGCCCAACGAACTCTCCATCCTAAAACCATCTAGTGACAGGGGTTTTAGAACCTATTTCTTAGATCAATGCCTTTAAAACTACTAACTAAATTAATTTCTCTTCATCAGGATACAGGTGGTGCCCCGACAGGACTTCCAGCCCATCTCGACCAAAGGAGTCAACTTGGC
>PVJL010010033.1:0-37513 GCA_004026885.1 Lyroderma lyra | reverse complement strand
ACCTCCCCCATGAGACTGCCTGCTGGAATTGTTATGCCTAGATACCACCCCTTCACAAGTAATCCCTGCCCCAGACTAGGAGGAAGTTCCAGACAAAGACAAGGAAATCAGAGGGCCCAAGTAGCCCACCAGCTTGGGCCAGCTCCTAACACCTGTGCAGTGAGAGTTACCTGAACCTCATTATACCATCATTGTAATATCATACATATGCCCGGAAGTTCATTAATATCATTATAACAGACTGAACTCTGGGAAAGGACATGCGCAGTCAGAAGGCCTTATGAATAGATCTCTTGTCAATCAAACTTGTCAATCAAGAGACCCCACGCCCAGAGGTGTCTCCCCTGAAGACAGAATAAAGGCCCCAAAGCCTCGTTCATCAGGGCTCCTGAGCCATTTTCCTGCTCGAGCCCGCTCCTACCTCTTTGGAGTGTACTTTCCCCTCAATAAACTGTCTCTTTGTTTCACCACTTTACTTTTATGTGTGTCTCGTTCAATTCCTTGCTCAAGATACCAAGAACCTGGACGTCATGTCGACAAGGACACCCCATTTTCCGGTAACAACGTCACCAATGAAACATAATGCTGTGCTGTCATTTTGCAACATGCCTGGAGTAGTTTGTCAAAATATTGCCAAGGCGAGCAGACATTTCCACTTTTAGCAGGATTAAATTCCTCTTCGTGTTTGCTGAGCAGCCCGGGTTTTTGAGAAGAAATTGTCATTCACCTTGATGGTGCTTTTTAAAAAAATGCTTTAACGTATGAAGGAAAGTATATGGGGGTTGAGCTTACTCAGATTTAATAACACGATATAGAACACTGCATTCCTTAATTAAAAATAAAAAATGAATCGTTGCTTTTCTCCTATAAACTTAGCAGTGTGGGAAGAGAGAAAATAATCTTCTTAAGAGTAAACTACTCTTTGGAATGTTAATGATGCATTTCTGTCGTGTGTCCATTGATTTTCCCAAATAAACATTTCCTTGATTTTGTATCCTTTGTCTTTGAATAAGATTTCTATCAAAACTATCACTAGACTTAATTTTCCTTCTAGATCTAAAAGCACTATCTATACTTATTTTTTAAGCAGGAAAAAAATCTAATTTTAATACATGCACCTGAGGAATTCACATAAGCATGAAAATTCCAAAGACAGTGAGGCAACATTGGGTACACATGACATTTTGGACCAAGGAGAAAAGAGGGGTGGAATGGGGTCTTAGATTTCAGAAGTGAGAATGGGTGATTTACAGGTAGTTGAGAAAGAGCAACACACACACACACACACACACACACACACACACACACAATTCTTGCTGGGCAACTCAGAAACAATGGGACACAGTGGGTATCTAGCTAACAGGCCCCTGTCTGAAGCCCTCCTATTTAACATACTTAATTCAAAGCAGGTTAAGGCAACATCCTAAGATTTCCTTCCTGAAGCAGGTTTTCCTGTCTGAATCTCTTGGGCAGGAAAGGGGGAGGGTCAAAGGTTCTTTCTGAGTCTTGTTTCTTAATAAATAGCTTAAAATCAGTATCTTAAAAAGGCAACCTCAGAGTGGCAAAACTTCACCCTCTCCCCTGAGTGATAGCAACAGCTTCCTAACTGGCCTTCTAGATTTTATCCTGGCCTCTCTAATCCATTCTTCACACAGAAACCAAAGGACTGTCCTTAGATCATCAATGGTGTCCCATCTCAGTGAGGGAGGTCCCAGTGAGGCCCCACACAAGTGGAGCTGGTCCCTGACAAGCCCCTGATACAGCACCTTCCATCTCCCTGTTGACTGCACTCCACCCAGCAGGCCTCCCTGTTATCTATACTTGTTTATACTCTAAAATTGAGATGTTGATTTTTCATGTGGGTTTTCTCACTATCAAATTTGAGAATGATATTTTAAATGTCCATTAAAGTCAACATGTAGAAGGCTATAGTGACACTCTCCGGGAGCTTAGAAAGGAAGTGACAAATACATGATTCAAGTGAGCTAATGTGGAAATTAGTTTTAAACAAAAGAATTATGATACAAAATAGATCTCCAGTCAAAAAGGACAGATTTGAATGGGACAAAAAAAAATTACAGGTAAAGGAACAGTGCTTTTCTTTCAAAAATGAAAAACCAATCCCTGAATTGAAGGACATTGTTAGGCAAAAACCCTGAAAAGAGGAAATAAAGAAGTAGGCGTTGGACAGGGTCTGTACAGTATCTACCAAATCCAGCAACTCTGGGTACGGCAGCCATCAAAGAGGTGAGCTCAATAGTTAAGCCACAAAATATCTTTCTGGAATAAAATAAGGGACACATGTATATGTGTGTGTGCGTGTTTGTGTGTGAGTGTGTGTATGAATACACGGACTGTCCTTCCAAATCAGTACATACAGATCTACTTCATGCTTTTTAGCAGTAACATAATGGGCTCTAGTGTGATTCTATTATAATGTATTAACTACTCCTCTGAGTTACAAAATATTGAAATTGATTTTACAGTCTTGCTATTCCAAATGTGTTAGGATAATATTTTTGAGATATTTGTGCCTGATTTCCCTTTTTCTCCTTCCCAAATATAATCAGGAACCCTAGTTTCATTGCTACAGCAAAGGTGTAACAGTGGTTCTCAACCTTCCTAATGCCACAACCCTTTAATACAGTTCCTCATGTTGTGGTGACCCACAACCATAAAATTATTGGTAGCTTCTCTCTACACATGCGTGACTGGTCCGGATAAGTACATTATGGCACCAACCCTGTCACATACACCTGTATTTGTACAGGGGTCGCGACCCACAGGTTGAGAACCACTGGAAGATATGAAGCAGAAATAGCCCAGAAGGCCCTGTTATGGACTGATGTTCATACCTCTGACCGTCATGTCTTAAAGTCTTAACCCCAAGGATAGCTTTATTTGGAGGTGGGGCCTCTAAGGGATTAACTGAGATTAAATGAAGTCATAAAAGTGGGGCCTTGACCCAATGGGATTAATGACCTTATAAAAGACACCAGAGTGTTTGCTCTCTCTCCACACCTGCATACACAGAGATAAGGCCATGTGAAGACACAGAGAGAAGGTGGATATCTGCAAGCCAGGAAGAGATCTCAACAGAAATTAGCTCTACAGGACCTTGATCTGGCACTTCTAGCTTCCAGAACTATGAGGAAATAAATTTCTGATATTTAAGCTACCCTGTCTACGGCATTATGGCATTCCTTTATGACAATCTGAGCATACTAACATATGCTCAGATTCTGTAAGCCCCAAGGAAGATAATACATTCATGGACAGACACAGGAAATGAGGAGGTTTCCAATATGATGAGGCACAAATTTTCCTGAACAGAGCTGCCTGGAAAGTAAGACCCCCCCCCCCAAAAAAAAGTGGCTGCAAAGATATACCTAGACAGACAGGATGATAGAAGAGTCATCAAGAATGCAATGCATGGTGAAAATCAGCAGAAATGTATTCTTACACAAATTTTTCCAGCCCACAAAAGTGTTTTCCAAAACCCTGCTCAATTCATCATTTACAAGTTCTACTTTATAAATAGTTTTTTATGTCCTTGTTCTCTTATTCTACCATGTTCATGATGTCACTTCTCTCTAGCAATAATGTATTGCAGTTTTAATTATACAAGGCTTGCACTTCTTTGCTTAAAGTTATTCTTAAGTATATTTTATTCCTTTTGATGCCATTGTAAATGGATTTTTTTAAACTCCATTTTTGGATTACTTTTTGCTGATATATAGAAATACAATTGATTTTTGTATAGTGATCATTTATTCTGAAACCTTGCTGAAATCATTATTAGCAGCAACAGTCTTATGTGTGGGGGCATACATGTGAATTTCTTAGGAAGTCCTAATACATGTCTGTATCATCTGATTTCTTTCAATCTGGATGTCTTTTATTTATTTTTCTTGCATAATTGTCCTCAGTAGAATGTCCAGTACAATATCTACTAGAATATCTAGTGGATATTGTTTTGCTTCTGAACTTAGGTAGATAACTTTTAGTTTTTCACCATTAGATATGACATCAGCTGTGTGTAATATTGATTTGACTACAGAATTTTAATAATTGATAAGGCAAGTCCCCACCATTGTTCTTCATATTTTTGAAATATGCTTTCATGTTTATTTTTCAGTATAAAGTATAATATCAGCATATCATCTGCAAAAATCTGGGAAAATCTAACTGCATTCATTATATACATCAATGTGATAAGAATATACATTTTTATGTCATTAAGGCTAGCCGTATGTTTTCTTGCTTTTTTTTGTCATAAATTACCAATTTCATACTTTTCATCATCTAGGTCTTGTATCTTTATTAAACTTATTTATGCACTAATATATATTCTGTTGTGTCGAGAATATAAGATATTTATAGCCAATGTATAATCAAATGTTCACAATTACCCATGTCTTAATTATACCGCATAGAAATCTCTAAGACATACACCAGGGACTGATCATAATTCACTTTAGGTGCGTGAAAAACGAGAAATCTCGTCAGCGGTCCTTAACAGATGGCATGCGAAACACGAGAAAACTCGTGAGCGGTACGAAATGTGTTAATCAGGCTTCTCTCTTTTTTATAGAACCCTGAACTCTTCTTACCTCTAAGCATGAGCAACCACAGAAAAAATTGAACAGGTTCATGTATCAGCTTTCCTTGGGAGTCAGATGACCACAGTGAGACTCTTCTGACCCTACTGGTTGTGTCCCTTGTTGGTCCATCTTCTTCTCCAAAGACTCTGCTTTTCTCTGCTTGCTCTTTCTTTACACTACAAAATAAATACCATTTTCCTTACTTTGAAATGTTCACAGATTTCTGAGATTAGAGCATTCTTCCCATTATAATAATCTTTTTTTTTCTAATTAACCTGTTTAAGCCTGGATTTCTTTTTATGTAATATGTGTATAATACTATCCAGAAAATATATAAATATTATACCCAGCTGCCATATGGAAATGCACAGTAGAGCTAATACATTTTAAAAATTGAGTTTCTTCTGCTTTCTCCATGTTCAGTCAAATTATATTCAAATAATTACAATTTATCTCTTCCAATATTTATACCACTTATTTTTCTTTCTTGCCTCAGCATGTTAATAAAAACTTCCTAAACATTATTGAATAATAGTGCTATTAGCAGGCATCTTCTTTCTCAATGTGATGGAGAAGGTTATGATATTACTCAATTTTATGTATTAGTTGAGGTTAGGCTTAGGTCATGGTGGGTTTAGTTGTGTAGAAGAAAACTTCCTTTTTTCTCTATTTTACTTTAGAACTTCTTCCTTTTAATCATAAATGATTTTGAAATTTTATCAAAGGCTGTTTTTAAAATGTTTTAATAATTTCATGTTTTCCAACAATTTGTTAATAAAAGGATATTACTAATAGAATCCTAATCATGAAACTTCCTTGAATATCTGAAATACACTTAATGATGCATTTTTAATATACTGCAAATATTTTATTTAGATTTTTTTATATTACAAGTAAAAATAGCCTAAAATTTTCAGTTTTGAATATTTTATCTTTATCAGATTTTGGGATAGGAAATATTTGTACCTTGAGAAGTAGATAAAACCTACCACAAAACCATGTTTTAAAATCTTTTCAAATAATTTGTTATTTATTGGCTTGCTGCAAGAAGAAAATCTTGAGAACACTGTTTTAGTTGTTTGAACTCTAACATCAGAAGAACTATCTGAGAGTTTATTTTCTTCATTTTCTTTAAACAACATCATTGTAATGCAGGGCCTGGTTTTCTGACTAATTCCTGACTAAAATATCCACACAATTATTATTCTTCCACTTTAATTTTTATTTTAGCATTATGTTGTTGGATTGTACTACATTGTTTTTCACATATGTATATCATCTTCCAAAAGAGATTACTGTCAGTATAATTGCATTTGCAAGACAGTGCTTCTAAAATATTGTTACCATATGTTCTCTAAATGCTTTGCTGAACTGAAAAAAAAGTAATTATATAAAAAATTTGTGGCTGATACACTATAAATATCAGACCACCTTTCCAGGTTTCATTTGCAGCTTAGTTTTTCCAATGTTATTTTTCAAATGTACCTAATGGCATTTAGTATATCGTTTCCTAATTAAAGATATGTGTGTGTCTGTCTCCCAAATTCAAGGGTGAAGTCCAAGGCTGGTTTGTCCTTATATCTTCCTTAGGCAGTGTGGCACCTGTACACAATGGGTGCACAGCAAATGATAATTATGTGAATTAACAAATTGTGTCTGCATACCTTTGCAGTCAATTCACTCATCAACATTCATTAATAATTTGAAAAGAGGGTTCCCTGGTAGTGTAGTGGCTAGGCTTTGGCACTCTCAACGCCACGGCCTGGGTTTGATTCCCAGTCAGGGAACTACTCCCCTCCAGCACCCCCCAAAAACAAAAACAAAACAGAAAAATAAATTGAAAAGAGTCAGCATGCTTCAATACAATGAAAATCATTTACTTGAAATAGTGACTCAGCAACTGATAATCATGGTTCCTACATTCAAGACTTACACAGAACATTGTTCAATTTTAGCACCAAACCCCTCTCTCAGTAAAACAAACATTAATCAACTTGCAATAACATTCATATAAACATTACAGTAAGATGAAATTGATTGGCTTCTCATAAAAACTGTTCTTAAATATAGAGAAATTAAGAATAGGTTTGATTTTATTTTAGAACCTCCATGAATACAGTGTTGTTCTGCTTTCACAAATAGATATGCCAACTATCACTTGAAATGTGCCTTACTGGAAAATAAAACAAATTTTAAAGATGTGTCGTAATGCAGACACACTATTTTTTTACAACTTGAAAAATATATCATATAAATTTATTATATGATTGTCTAATACTAAGTAATTGAGTCCACATAGTTTTGTCATAACAAATGTTAATTCTAATGACAATTCTGAGGCTTCTAGTCTTTCTTTAAAAAATATAATCATTAAAAATAAAATTATAATTCATTTTTAAGAAGTTAAATTTGTAGTTCTGTGTATAATCCCTCACAAAGTGTGAATAAAGCATTAGTAGGAGTTAAATGAAAAACTTAAAAGCCACAGAAGCAAAAAACAGTATCTCTTGCTTATGCATGAGACAGAAGACTCTGTGTAGATAGATTTTTCTATTTTCCCACATAGGACTAACCACTTACAATAAGAAGCTATGAGATCTTTTTTTTTTCCCTTGAAATATCCTCAAACAAGATAGATTCTTATGTTTCTTTAATGTCTTAGCAGAAATTATGTCCAACCTTACAGAGTAGGCCTAAGGAAACCTGGAGACACTATCAGCTGGCTGTTATATAGAATACACACAAAAAAGCAAAGAGTTTTAAGTATATCAAGACTGAGAAGATACAGAAGTAAATAAGAATACAGAGGATGCCCATATCAGAAAGTGTAAAAGTCTTCCTCTTGTCTTCAAATGTCTCTTTACCAAGCTTAAAGTCTATTCACAGTTGAATAATGACATCACTCCTGGGCACACCCCTTCATCCCCCAGCCCCTCTTCCACTCAGGCATATTCTCTACGCTAAGCCATGATCCGCCAACTCCATGCATCCACCCTGCAATTGGATGTGACTAGAGCTGTGAGCTTCACCTTCAACTCAGGATCATTAACCACTGTGGATCCTCATAGCTGCCTGGCAAATATACTAATCCATTTTAGTTCACCCTTTTCCTACCTTATTTTATATTTATAATTTCTTTGCTAAAAATCTCTTTCTGTTCCTGTCTATCTCTTTCTCGCTCTCTCTTTTTCTCTCCCCCCCCCCCCCGCCCCCGTTCTCTTTCTCTCTCAGCTAATGACTTCTGCTTCCTCATTCAGAGAGATCATTTCTTCCATGATGCTCCTCACCATCCTGGGCCCGTGCTCATGTATTCTGCCTTCTCTCCTGTTGCACAGGGTACCTTCCCATGCTCCATTCTAAGGCCATCTCTCCAACACTTTGCCAACAGAGGGACATGGCTCCTGTTTTCTGTTGCATCATTAATTTCCCCCTCTACGTTATGTTCTTCCCATCACTCTACAGATAGGCTATTATTTCTCCCAACTTAAAGAAAGAGTTCTCTTGATCCTATTTCACTATCTTGGTGATACTCCAGTTCTCTGCTTCCTTACACAGCAAAACTCTTTGAAAGAGTTACCTTTGATGGCTCTGTGACTTACATCCTATAATCCTTTGAACTACCCTGGTAAGGCTTTCACTCCCACCACCGAAGCTATACAACTCTGGGTAAGATCGCTGATGGTTGTTGGTGCTCAGCTCGCATCTGCTTTGACTGCAGAGCATTTGACACAGTTTAATGACTACTTCCTTCTTGACACCTTCTTTACTCTCCTGCGTGCATACAGCTCTGGCCACCTCTCGGTGTTTTGCTGGCCTCCCACTTGTCTTTTTGACCTCTAAATTCTGAGGGACTGAGGGCTCATTCCTCAAAACTCTGTTTTCTGCCCATGCTCGTGGAAACTCATTCTAGTCCCATGACTTTAAATATTGCCATATACTGAGCCTCCCTAATTTTTATGATTGTCCCAAAGCTGTTCCTTAAATTCCAGGCCCCATCTAGACAACTGTTTTCAGACGTAGTATGTCCAATACTGAAATCTTAACCTTCTCTTCAAATCTGTTCTCCTATAGTTCCCTCCCTCCCCCAATCTGTGATGCTAACAAACACATTATGCCTATTGCCCAGGCCAAAACACCTGTAAGTTATTCTTGATTCTTTTCTTTCTTTCATACCTCTCATTCAATTTCTCTTGAAATTCTGCTGGCTGTATCTTTGAATATATCCAAATCCTCCCACTTCCATCCCCTTTTCTGCCACTACCCTAAACCAAACCACAATCATTTCTCCTTTGGATTATTTCTTAGATAACACCAAAGATATGATTATCGAATAAGGCCTCCAAATCAAAAGCATTATTCAGTACCAAGTTGTCCTAATAATAATTGTAAAGGTCCAATTTTCTTGAGATGAAGCAGGGAGAGATCCAGATTTCCAGGGTGACCCTTTGGCCCTTCCTTACTGCCTCAGAAGCACTCTAAGCCATGGTAGCTGATGAAGTGTTAGGTTAAGTGGAGATTGCAGTAACCTGATATTCACAGATGAAATTATTTCAATCATGAAAAATAGCATAGACGAGGGTCGTGTCCCATAAATCCATGAATTTGGGGGGGATTTTTGTTTGTTTTTTGTTTTTTCAATCACAAGCCATGCTAGATACAGGGTACGTCTTAGTGAAAGTTCTCCAAAGATAAAGATAGTCCTTACTTAGCACAAACTACTTAGCTTTTTTTGCCAAGAGATCTGTCACTACTACCATGCTTACAGGAGGTTAGACTGGGTCATCTCCCCAGAACATGTCTCTTCCAATCTTTACTTCACGTGAAGGAAGTGAATGAATTGCAGACTTCCTGTTTTGTATAAATAAAGCCTACTTATTTCCCAATGGTAATAATATTGTTCAATAAATTGATTTTCCTGCTCTCATCTTTGCCCCCACATTTGGTCTATTCGGAACCAGCAACTAAACTAATCTTCTAAAAACGCAAGTCTGATCACATCCTTTCGCTGCATAAAGCCTTCAATGGATGGTGAGAACTGCTTCTGCCTCAGGATACTGCACTTGCTTTTTCTCCTGGATTGTATCATTTCCAAATCGACTCTGGTCTTACTCCCTCACCAACCTCAAGTCATTCCTCAAATGTCACTTCCCTGGTCACCCTACTGAAAATTGCAATTCCCCCAAATTTCACTGCAAACTGCCCTGCAAATTTCAATTGCTTTTGCAATTTTTATGTTAGAACATCACTATCTAACATACTATACATTTTACTTACTTATCATATTTACTTCCTGTCATGAGAATGCATGCTCCGTGAGGTCAGCATTTTTTTTTCTTGTTTGTCTTATTCACTGTTATTTACTCAGAACCTTCCTGGAAATGTGCCTGGCATATATAATAGAAATTCAATATATATTTGTTGAATTAATAAAATATTTCCTATTCTTATTTATAATTTATTTTAAATGTGTGTTTTTTATTCTTGGTAGTACTTGCTAGAAGTTTTATCATGTTAGTACTTATTTCCTTAGGAACTAGCTCTTGGTTTTTTTCATTACTTCTTTTTGTTTTCTAATGCATTACTTTCTATTCTTATATTTTTTTTCTTGAGGTTAAGAATTAATTAATTTTTATCACTCTTTTGGGCCATGTATTTTTTAATATACATATTATACGTATACAAATAAGATATAACTAATCCTCTGAACTTAGTATTAGTATATCCTCTTAGGTTTTTGTATATAGTGTTTAGCTATCTAATATTCTGTAATTATAGAGTTTTATTTTCCTTTTAAACAAGAGTAAAGAGAACGTGGTAAAATTTTCAGCTTCTAATAACATTAGTGTTTTTTGTCATTAACATCATACAAATAAGGAAAAGTGGCCAGAAAACAGACACATCACCCAACAGGGGGAGCATTTATTGGAAAAAGCACATCAGACAGGTGTGCCCAGTCCCCCTGCCCACTGCAACTCAGAGGGTCATATAGACATTTAGAAGGGCTGGACTTTGACTCTGTGCATGTGGCTTCAACCCTTGGATCTAGACTAGAGCTTATAAATTACATGGTTAAGGAAGTGCTGGCCTTTCTCCTAATGTGGTCA
This sequence comes from Lyroderma lyra, assembly GCA_004026885.1. Classification (NCBI taxonomy): domain Eukaryota; kingdom Metazoa; phylum Chordata; class Mammalia; order Chiroptera; family Megadermatidae; genus Lyroderma; species Lyroderma lyra. Next base: position 26,805 of record PVJL010010033.1, on the reverse strand, counting down.
AGGGCCAATGTACACTAACAATACAAAGTGACAGAACCTTGGCTCCGGACATGTCCTGCCAGCTCAATATTTATATCTGGGGGAATCACTAGCCTTGTTCTTGGCATAATTAAGGGCTGGGGTCCAAGTCTTTGGTTTGCAGTTGGACATGCAACAATCAGCACATCAGCATTCACAGCTAGGGAAACATCAGCCTTTCTCCTAGCATGATTGAGGACAGGTGTCCAAGCTCATGGTTGTCCAGGATCAATTGCTTGGGCATTGGGCTATCGCCAGTTTCCATGATCTTTGCAGAAGACCAATTCCTTTTCTGAAATGTTAGATCATACTAATCATCCTTGGATTAGCTTAAGCTTGCATCTCAATTTTTAATTCAACACCAGTAATTCAAAAATTTTGCCTAGTTTTTTTTGGCTTGTTTGTTTGTATTTTTATCTTCTTCCCTCTTTGTAATTTACTTAAATTCCTCTGGAGCTTTTATATATTTGTTTTGTTGAAATCAAATGGCATTTTAAAAGAAAATTAATTTTCTCATTTCAGAATATAAAGATGAACAGATGTATGTGTGATCAACCTTAATAATTTACTGTTTGAATTTATAGCCTTATTTATTTTTTGACTACTTGAGCTTTATATTTTCTATGTTAAGCCCTTAGTGTATTTTCTGCTGTATGGCACTTTTATAATGCTTTGTTATTTAGTAGGAAAAAATAAACACTAGCTCTTCATTTAGGTTTGCATATATTATTTTAAGCATTCTTGTTTGGAATTAGTTTTTATTTGAACCTTATATTATTTAAACATCATGATCCTTGCTTTATTATGTTTGCCTCTGCCTGACATAGTTTTACCCTGTCCAAGCTTGTCCAACCCACAGCCTACAGGTCACATGGGGCCCAGGACAGCTTTGAATGTGGCTCAACACAAATTTGTAAACTTTCTTAAAAAATTATGAGATTTTTTTTGCAACTTTATTTTTAGCTCATCAGCTATCATTAGTGTTCGTGTATTTTATGTGTGGCCCAAAACAATTCTTTCAGTGTGGGTTTCTGTGACATTTTGTTCCAAACATTATCTCTTACAGATAGCCTGTGGTTCACATCCTTTCAAGCCATTCTAAAAGTTAATTTTTATAGGAGTTTCATTTATGTTTACACTATAATAGTTTGACTTTAACTTTGTAAAGTATATGACAATATAAATTCTTGATTTAATTACTTTCTTTTCCTACTATATTTGCAATATCTTCAGTGGTCTTCTGTTTTGCCTTCTGTATTTCTGTGTGGTGTTTTTTATTATAATTTGGGAGGCTTAAAGTATTTTGGTCCTATTTATATATTGTTTTAATAGTGACAGTATATGAATTCTTTCTTTTTAGTAATTAAAGTAATTTTAGATAGTTTACTTAAATCCTCTGCAATGATTTGTTAATCTTAGACAGCATTTATTTACTCCCAACTACAAAAATGAGGACATGAGGTCATTCTAAGCAAAAACAAATAAATAAATCTCCTAATAGTACTACTAATTATTTTTATATAAGGTATAATACTACTTATATTATATAATTATAAGTTTTACAATTTTTTGGCCCTGTTTCTATGCTCTACTATCTTCTGGAAATGACTGCTACTGTGTAAAGTTCTGTAGTTGGCAAGGTTTGACCCATTAGAGGTGACTTTTTTCCTACCATTACGTCCAGGGGTCCTCAACCCCTGGGCCACAGACTGGTATGATCTGTGGCCTGTTAGGAATCAGGCTGCACAGCAGGAGGTAAGGGCAGGCAATTGAGCAAAACTTCATCTATATTTATAGCCATTTCCCGTCTCTCACTTTACTGCCTAAGCTCTACCTCCCATCAGATCAGCAGTGGCATTAGATTCTCATCGATGAGTGGACCCTATTGTGAACTGCGCATGTGAGGGATCTAGGTTGCTGTGCTCCTTATGAGAATCTAATGCCTGGTGATCTGAGGTGGAGCTGAGGACGTGATGCTAGTGCTGATTCTGCATTATGGTGATTGTATAACTATTTCATTATATGTATATTACAATCTAATAATAATAGAAAATAAAGTGAACTATAAGTGTACTGCACTTGATTCATCCCAGAACTATCTCTTCTCCCCCAACATACATGGAAAAATTATCTTCCATGAAACTGGTCCCTGGTGCCAAAAAGGTTAGGGACAGCTGATTATGTCCACAGGAACATTTATTGTTGTGTTATTAAAATTCACTTCATTATAAGAATTATTTTTTCCTCCATAGGCTTTCTATTAATAGGAATAGCTTTCAATGTATCGATTTAGTTGTTTATTTTAGAAATGTTTTCTCAATTATATCATTGACTGCTTTCTACTCACATTTCACTTCTCATTTTTAGGAATGTTATTCTCCTTATGGGTATTTCTTTGTTTTCTGTGTTTCATCTTTTCTCTAAACACTTTTATCATTTTGTTCTTTTCCATTTGTGTCTTTCTGTTTCCTGGAGTAATTCTTCTAATGTACATTATCCGTGCACTCTTTGCTTATTAAATTCCTTCCCAATTATTTTTTCCAGGTAATATCCATGTAGAGCTTCCATATGGATCCTTTATACTTACTTTTCATTTTTAAACTAAGACCATTCCACTTAGTCCTTCTATTCACTCAAACCTGGAATGGGAAATTTGGTTGGAGGGGAGATATGGGTGACCAGAGAACCAGAAAATTTTCAACATTACATTTGGTGCCTAAATGCACCATATCTGCTATATCCTCTAACTGAATATGTCTCTCTTCAAGAGTGTTATATTGCCCACTTTGGGGTGAGCATTATCTATGTGGCTCCCAGTGATTATATATAAGGTGTAATAAAAAATATACAGTGAAGGTTTTAAAAAATTCATTACAATAAAAGACACATTGCAATTACTCCCTCAAAATACTTCCCCTCACTTCAAACACACGTATCCCATCATTCTTGCCACTTCCTGAAGCAGTTCTGGAGTCCTTTATTGTGAATACCTTCAGCTGCACTTTGCGGCTACCTTGATGTCCTGAATTGATTCAGGTCACACATGACTTCTGGTACGGCAATTTCTGTCAAATAAACACATTATGGTGTATCCTCATACGCCTTATTCACCAGATCTGGCACTGTGCAACTGTTAGTTCTTCCCCAAAGTAAAAATGGTCATGAAATATAAATGTTTTGAATCAATTCAGGACATTGAGGTAGCCATGACAGTGCAACTAGTCACTCATGAAAGACATCTGCCAGAACTGCTTCAGAAAGTGACAAGAACGATGGAAGAAGTGTGTTCAAAGTGAGGGGGTGTATTTTGAAGGGGATTAATGGTAATCTGTCTTTTACCTTTAAATTATTTTTATTTAAACATTCACCATATGTTTTGATCAAACCTCTTGACAGTGTGTGTGTGTGTGTGTGTATGTGTGTGTGTATCAAAATTAAGTGTTTTTTTCCTTCCTCTACCCTATCTTATCTTTAAACTACTCCTTATTACAAGGAGACTGGTTTGCAGAAAGTTACAAAAATATTCCATTCCTTCTTTAAAGCTGCCTGCTGTGCTTCTTAACAGTGTGGAGCTTTGCCGCCCCCACCCAACCCCCAAGGATGTTCCTAGCTTTTGTGGCCTGCCTGCCTTCTGCAACCTAGTGAAAATTTGGAACTATGCTCCCTGGCTGTCAGTGTTTTCACTCCATTTGGCCCAAGGTTCCCCATATTTGGCTATATTCTTCAAAAGCTGTACTTTGGAGTTTTAGCCAATTCCTGATTTCACTAAAGATGTTAAGTTAGTAGTTCTTGTTCTCTTTGATGATAATTGTGGGTTTCAGAGAAGGGAATAGAAGAAAGAACATTAAGAACCAACCAGAAGTATTACGGTTTTGCTTTTCAGGCTAATAAATCATTGTCATTATGCTTAACTATGTTCCTAGTCTCTGGTCACATGGAATGGCATCTGAGAACTCTAAGCGTGCTGTGTTGCTTAGCAACCAGAGTTCTTATCTTCCTTCCAACAGCCTACCCCAACGTTATCCTGCTTGGGCCAGCCCACCTTGCCTTAAAATAGAACAAGTGGTACTATGAGTCACTTAGAAATGGTTCTCTAAAGATAGAGAAACACCTGTGGCTTCCAGAGGGCAGTGTTAATAGGAAATTCAGAAGGGAGAATTATTAAATAGGAGAGAAAGATATTAATATAGACAGTAGAAATAAAATGAATTGCTAATAAATTAAGGAAATGTATACAGGTCAACAAGACCTTAGGAGAAAGGCAAAATATAAAGATGGGAATAGAAGGTTTGTATTTTTTCTGTCACAAAGTGAGATGGTCCAAGTATATAGTTGGCATTTCACTAGATGAAGCAGAGGGTTTGGGTGAAAGTATGCTACACATGTCCCGACATTCTTTGTTGCCTTAATAACATGATTTTTCATATGCTAAAATAGTAAGAAAGGGGAAATAACATGTAAATGAAGTAAATGGTAAATAGAATGTGGCCCATCAATAGTCTAGCCAGCTTCCTTTGAGTGAGGCCTGGAGAGGGATATGTGTGCCAAAGATGATACCAGGGACAATGACAGTGACTGTACCTGAGGCTTCCGCAGGTCGGGGTAATAATGACAGCCTGTGGTGCAGGCTGTTCTCTATCTGGCCTTTCTGACTATACCCACCTGCTCCATAGGAGCAGTGGAAGTGAATTAGGGAGTCGACAGAAATGTTTATGCCTAAGTGGCTACTACTGTACAAGGACAGAAATAAGTGTATTTGGATGAAAAGATTGTTTTTAAAATGTAAAATGATTTCTTATTTTATCGAATACAATAAGCGACATTTTACAAATAAAATTCACTTGATTCTAAGGCATCAGATAATTTCTACATGGAATACACCAGGTTAAGCGATGGCATTTTTTCCAAATTAGTAAACTTCTTGAGACAAAATAAAAATCAACCAATAATGTATAGGGGAGGTAACAAAACATTAACAAAGTGATATTTCAGTGAAAATATTATTAAAAACAGACAAAAATATCTTTAATACATTGTATAAAAATTACTTTCTATGTGTGGGCTTTTAATATTAGTTTTCTAAATAGCAATAATCTTGGTGATTCATTAAGTAGGCAATATAGGTTAAATCATCAACATCTGGCAAGTTAGACAGGATAAGTCAGATTTTGATTAAGTTTATTGTTAAATTTTAGAAAAAAATGTAACACTTTTAATATTATAAAATACTCTTCAGTGATATAAGACAGAAATTTTGCCCGTTCTGTTGATGAACTTCCACATTCGGCTGAATGAAAATTCTGTACATCCCACCTGCCAGTCACTGGGACTTCCCCCAGCCCTCTGGTTTATGCATTTTTATTTCTTGAATCTCAATTTATTTTAGTAAAACAAAAAAGGATTATTGATATTTGCAAGCAGACTTCATGTTCGCTTGGCTTTTAAATAAATAAAAATGCTAAATACAGAGTAGTTAGGTGGGGAAATACGGTGGTTCAAAAACCATGTGCAAGTGGGTTTAAGTGTATCATCAGCTATGTGGACCATGCCAGGAGGGCTGGAAAGTGGGGCAGAGTGTGCTGCCTCCTCCACATAAGGCACCCATAATCACAGTCAAGTTCCACTCACATTTGAAAGAGATTTACAAGTTATTTTTGCTCTGCCAAAAAGTCATTCTAACAGGTCTTCTGTGCTAGATAGAAATGGAAGTAGTCAGCATTTGCCATTTGGAAAGGTAAATTACTTTGAAGCTGACCTCAAATAGAGATGTTATCTAAAACCTAATGTCCTCATCAACAGAAATAGATGATGATGACAATAATAATAATAATAGTGATACCATCAAACATTGCTTTTTACATTTTATAATATAATTGCGACTATAATGTCTCAGATTATTAGTCTTTGAATTTCTGTTTTAAAAATATTTTTAAGTCACACTTTATTTGATGCTAAGTTCTGGGAGTTTTCTCTAGGGCAATCTCTGAAACAATTATCTGTGTTTTCTTCAACTAACTCTTATACAAGTGGTCAGAATTGTATCTAGAAAATATACCCCCGAGAGTACATGTCTTTAACAATTTTGAAAAAAAATACAGCTGCCTTACCTGTGAGCTTGGGTATTTATGCAAGATTATTTCATGCTCATTTTTCTCCACTATCAATTAAAATGATGATGTTGTCTGGTTGTTAAAGAGTGAATGAAATGTCTTCTCCTTAGGTTCAACCCATCCAAAATTTCTATTTCTATTATTCTAAGCTATGTTTTTAGGAGGGGCGCATATTTGAAGGAGGTGAATTAATTTAAGAAATCAGTGTTTCAAATTTCCTCTGGGAGAAATACTTACTTTGAAAATCTATTTCCATGTATAAATTCTAAAATCTTGAAATACTGACAAATGTCTATTTTCTAAATTCTTTGGGAAAATAGGACAGTAAAAGACAACTCCTATCTTTATTTTTCTCAGGAATAATTTCACTCAAAACACACAGGTGAATAAACAAGCCTTAACTTTTAGCCCTTTTAAAAAATTTTTTTCTTCCTCATCCACTTCCAAAGGAATTCAACCTAAGTTACACAGAATAAATGTGTGGATAAATACAGCCATTGTTCAATTTTTAAAGACAGCTGAAATTAATTATATAGTGACAAATGATAAAGTAGGAGTATTTCAAAAAGGAAAAAAAAAGAACTTAGCTTTCAATCAGAGTAAAGCTATCAGTGAGCTATCTTCTGATGGTTCCCGAGAAATGAAGTGAAATGTACTAGTAAAATGACAAGAGTATAGAAGGGCTTTTTAAGAGCTCTTGTAATTACCGACCGCTCAGACAGAATTCTCAGCTCATATGGACATGAGGCAAACAGATACAAGTACTTTGTAACCTTCCCTGGGATTCAGAAAGTGTTTTATCAAATAGTAGAAGGATGTGCTATGGTTCTAGTTCTGTCTGCCTCCACCTGGCAGAGTTTTCCACAGCAAATTATTGACACCTGGGATATCCTTAGCTCAGCGTGTAAAATGAGGACGCAGGTTACACATAATCACAAATGTGCCTTGCACATCTCCCAGGCTGTGATCAGTTCTCTAAACTGGACTTGAAATTGTAAAAAGACAGAAGAGGTGAAGAAGGTGCATTTATTTGGTGCTTGTGATGTGCCCAGCACCAAGCCAAGTACTCCACACGGAATAACTCACTAAGTCCACAACTCGGGTGCTTTCACACTTCTGCTTCTGAGGAGCAAACATCGCCCAAAGAACACACAATTGGGAAAAGACAAAGTAAAAATTCAAAAGCCTTTTCTCTAGCTAGACAACAAAGTCAGAGAAAACATCAAACAGGCATGTGAAATGAATTTTATGTCCCCATATCAAATAAAAAAACAACAAATATGTCTACAAATGAGAATTCTTAGAAAGTCTTAGAACAAGAAACCAATATTCTGTTGATTTATCACACAGTTTCAGGCCTAGAAAACCTCTCTCCCTTCCTACCCTCGGGCCCTCCCTCCCTTCCTCTTACTCTGCAACACACACAATTTCTTCACTCTCCCACTTATTGTTTACCTTTACCATTGTCCATTCAGAATAAGAAACTTTGATCTCAGTGGAGGTGAGACATTTTTAATTTCAGTGATGGGTGTAAAGAAATACCCCAGGTTCCATTTTCATAGAATGGCCCAGAAGCTTACTCAGTTGTACACCTCTGCTGGCTTGTTTTCTTTTCAATCTTTTCAGTGTGTTATAGAAGCAGAATTTGTTTGATCTTCAGATCTCATTTATCAGCCCAAGATCTACTGGGAGAGCTTGCTTTAAAAAAAAATCTCTTAAATATATTTAAGCTTTTGTTTGGGTGATGTACTTACCTGGGCTGCTAACCATTCAGACTATTAGATTGGCCTTCCGGTAGGTGTTAACGTAAAAATAAAAGTCCTTTCAAAGTGAGAGGCAACAGCATTTATTTGAGATCAATTAATAACAGGTATTGGTATGTGAGCGTTAATTCAGGCAGAAGTCCAAATAATGTTCCAATTAGGAGATAAAGGTAAAAAGTATTTATGAGAAAGGGAAGGGGGACAGTTATATCAATAGAAGGAAGGCATTTCGATTGGTGTAGACAACATAACATAGTGATGTTTATTCTAAAGAATGTTTTCAATTTTCAGTCTGGTAGTAATCAGTCCCATAGTCATAATATCTACTTTCTTGTTTTCCTCTCAAACAGTTCTTTGAGACACAAGTTTGTTTTATGCCTAGTCCAAATGTTATATTGTCCTGTTTTAACATTCCAAAGGTTTGAGGCATAAAATATGCCAGGCAATTTCTCTGGGATGGCAGCTCTGGATCCATTTTCAAGTGGCTTCTTTTATTATTATTATTATTATTTTGACATATAGAAAAGCAAAATCAGGTCCCCAGACTTTCTTTAGAAATTATTAATTTCTTCCTTTCATCTTCTTCCCAGATTAGTTGCAAGTTGGAGTTGTTATGACTCAAACAATATTCATTCAATCAGCCACTATGACTTTGCTCTGAAGAAGAAAGCCAGACTGGGCTTGCAAGCTCCTAAGTTAAGTTACTTTAAGAATTATTAAATACTACATAGTGTATACAAAACCATTTTTACATATTCATAAGCTATGGAACATAACAATAACCATAAACACCCATGAACCCACCCCTCAGTATATAAACTAGAATATTTCAAAAACGGTACATCTATTCATGTTCTCTTCCTAGCTTGTCCCCTTGCCTGCTGCCAAAAAGGTAGCCATTATCATGATTTCAGTGTTGATCATGCCCTCAGTATTTTTTAATCTAATATAGTTTTATTAGGCAAGTTTGCATCCCTGAGGAATGTGTAGTGCTGTTTGATTTTTAGCTCATAAAAAAAGATGTCACACTCTACGTGGACTTCTATAAGATACTTTATTTTTCTTATTATGTTTGTAAAAATCATCTAAGTTTTTGTATGAAGCTGTAGATAATTCATTTTAATTTCTGCAGATTACTCTATTTTGTAAATATATAACAATTTATCCTTTTTCCAGGCTATGGTTGTTTGGGTAATTTCCAGGCTTTTACTAATATCAACAATGCTCCTGTGTTTATTCTTTTTGTGTTTCCTAGGACATGTAAGTGCAAGACTTTCTCTCTGCTATTAACTTAGGAATAAAATCACTGGATTGTATATGTCACGGGGAACAACAATTTTCCCTGGTTCTTGTCTTCTTGAAAGAAATAATTCAATAAAGAGACAAAAGTCAAACAAGCAGCAGACAGCCAAGTTTATTTGCAAAGCAAGTACAGTCTGAGAATGGAGAGGGCTGACCCAAGGGTGGGTCGCATCCTAATGTCTCTGAAATCCTGGCCTTTTATCCTATAGGGTGTGTTATCTTCCTCCTCCTCTTTTCCTATTTTTCTCCTCATTCTGCATATCTCCTTCATCCTAGTGTGTTTGCATTAGCCTGAGTCTTTGTTTTGGCTACTGCAATGGGTTTGTAACAAGATGTTGATAATGCCACTGGGTAACCTGTGGAGGTATCCTAGCCCCTCCTTCTGCTTATGTCTACCTTCCTGCCCTCAAGCGTTTGAGACCCTGAAATCTTTCAGGAGAGGGCACTGTGCCTTTTCTGTACTTATTTCCAGCTGAAAAGAGGCAGGGTCTTAGTCAGGGTCTCATTCCCCCCTTGCTCTGTGTCAGGATGGAGGAGACGTCATTCTCCCATGTGTGGCAAGGGGAAGGCAAACCCGTGAGCCATGGCATTGAGGGCAGATGGGTACATCTGTATGGTCTCAATGTCCAGGGGACAGGTTGAGTTCCATGAAGAATGATCATCTTACATGAAATGTAAGGGGAGACAGGAAGATTAAAAAGATAAGAGCCAAAGATTAAAAGTAAAACTAAAACTATCCGCACTCTTATAAGGGGCAATAACCAGAAAAATTAGGAAACCATCCCATAAATCTATCTCGGAAAATTTTTATTTACTTGGTTATACCAATGTAACCATTCAGCTTTGTTATATGTTTTTTCTTTTTTGATATTTGTTTCTATGATTCCAGAGCTGTTGATGTAATGCAACAGGTTTTATTAATAATAGCAGGTACATCCCTTGTTCACCTAGAACGCAGTCTAGGGCTAAGTGGCTGTCAAAGACTGCATTTGCTAATGAACTGAGAGAAGTTTGAAAGGCCCTAATGAATCTACAGTGCCCCCAGTGGCCTCTTCTACTCACGTAGTTATCTCTCTAACAGTGAATTCATGGTAAGTAAATTCTCCCGGTGGGGCCAGAGCCGAGAGGGCTCCATTTGCCCCTGCAAGGATTAGGCCAAAAAGCTCATTTTGTTCCCTGGCGTGTCTGTGTAGATATTAATAATTTTATTTCTTCCTAATTGTAAAGCCCTACTTGGGACAATTAATTTGGTCAATTGAGCCAAAATCCCGGGGGGCAATGCTTTAGCTCCTGTGATTTCGAATGGGGCACCTAAGGAATATCCTGCATGCCTGACTCCTTCTCTAACAAAGCTGCTACCATCAGTAAACCAAATTCTTTCCGAGTTTTCTAGTGCTTGGTCTCTTAAATCTCTCCTGCTAGCATAAATCAAGTAGATGTTTTCCTCACAGGAGTATATTGGGGCTCCCTCTTCTGGACAAGGTAATAGTGTGGCAGGGTTAAGAGTAGTGCACTTTTGAATGGGAATACCAGAATTTTCTAACAGCAGGATCTGATATTTTAGTATCTTGCTGTCTGTCATGCAGTGGCGTTCCTTGAGGGCTAGTAAGGTGAGAAGTAAAAACCTCCAAGGCCTGTCCTAGAGTAATTTTAGAAGCTGTTTTCTCTAGAAGGGCCATAGCCACCACTGCTCATTAAGTAACTTGGCCAGGCCTCTGCCACTGAGTTTTATCTCTTAGATAAATATCTGACTGGATGTTGAGTGAGGACTACCAAATTCTTGGATTAATACCCCTAGCACTATACCCTGTTTTTTGGTAACCTATAGCCAGTGGGGTTTTGTGAGGCAGTCCTCAGGCTGGGACATGAGTAAGGTCCTTTTTATAAAGTTCAAAACTTACTGTTCTGGCCCCCAAACAAGGGGGCCTGTTGCTCGCTCTCCTTAAGGGCTTCATATAGCAGTCAGACACCTGAGCCCATATCTCGTTAGCCAGAGTGTACAGTACCCCAAAAGTCCGAGGAACATCTTAAGTTGTTTCTTTGTTGTGGGAGAGGAAAGTTGAGTAATTTCCCAAACTCTGTCAGGAGATACCCTTCATTCTCCCAGGGTTAGAATTAATCCGAAGTATTGAACCTATTGGCTGACTAACGGGGCTTTTGTCCTAGAGACCTTGTATCCTTGTTCAGCCAGAAAGTTCAAAGTCTGTATAGCATGGTGGTGTGCTAATTTGGGGGTGAGGGAACAAAGGAGTAAATCATCCACACACTGAATGAGCATCCCCTGCTCAAGGGACTTGAAACTCATGGGAAAAGATAGTCTAAGTGAATTGTTACAGTGTCCACCCCATCCTATTTAAAGGTGAACAGAAATTGAGAAGAAGGATCCAGGGATATGCAGAAAAGGGCATACTTCAAGTCTATGACAGAGAAACATTTAGTTTCTGGTAGTATCTTCCCCAGGATTGTACATGGGTTTGGAACTATGAAATGGAGGGGTATCACAGCCTCATTAATGATCCTTAGATCTTGGACCAATCTATATTTTCCAAAACTCTTCTTTATGGGGAGGATTTGGATATTACAAGATGAGCAAGGTTTTAACAGACGATACTTGAAAAATTAGTTAATAAGAGGTCATAGGGTGTCCTTAGCCTCGGGTTTCAGTGGGTACTGCCATTGGTGGGTGAATGAGAGCAATCCTTAAATTTAACTTTAACTGTGATGGTACTTTTGCATTGTCCCAGGATTCTGTTATCCAGATTTCTGGGTTCACTGAATCTAGCCATTGGGGTTCTACTGGGATAAGGTCTCTCCTTCAGAAAGTAATGCAAGTATTTTAGGTTTACTCTTATGTTTTTAATAACTGCTCTTTGTTAAGAAAAAAAAGTCGCTTCTCTTCATATTTTGTTTACAATTTATGAATTTTATCCAACTTATTTTAGCAACTATTGAAATGGTCATATGGCATTTTTTTTTTCTTAATATGTTCATGGAAAGAATGACATATAGAGTATAATGCTATATAGCCTTTGAAATCCTAGGAAAAAAGAAAACTAAATTTAGTCACGATGCATTATGTTAGCAAACTAAACTTGGTTAGCTAATAATTTAAGATTTTTAAATTAATGTATTTGAGAGCAATTGACCTATAATTTTTCTGTCTAATTCTGTTCTTCTCAAGGCTATCTTGCTTCATAGTAAGAGTAGGACAACACTCCTTCTTTATCTGAAGTTAGGAAAGGTCTCTATATTTCTTGAAAATAAAACCCAGGTCTGGCATTTCCTTTCTGAGAAGATTTCTAACTACTGATTCAAATTTCTTAACTCTTACTAGAGTGTGGGGCTCAGATTTCCTATTTTCTTCTTGACAGAATTTGGTTACTTATATTTTTCTCTAAGAATTTGCCCATTTTATCTTAAGTCAGGGTTTTCAACCATGGGTTATTTTGTCTTACAGGGGATAATTGAAATCTGTAGATGTCTGTTACAGTTGTGGGTGGGATCAGGGTGCTACTGTCGAGTAATGTATCGAGGCCAGGGATGCTACTAAATACCCTACAATGCACAGGACAGGTTCCTTCCTCTAACACACACACACACACACACACACACACACACACACACACACACTCCAAAGAATCATTCAACTCAAACGTCAACAGGGCAAGTTTAAAAATCACTGGTCTAAACTTTCAAATTTATCAGTAGTGTTAATTTTTCATTTTGGCTCATTACTTGTATCTTCCCATATTCATATCTAATGCTAATTTATACCTTCTTTCTTCTTATTTTCCAGTATTTGTCTGTTACATTTATATTTTCAAAGTACTGACTGTGGTCTTGTTGATGCTCACTATTAAATGTTTATTTGCTTCTATTTTCTTTGTGTTTATTGGGACATCATTTTTTCTCTGTTCTTTGCTTCTAATATAAAATTCAAGTCTACAGAAATTTCTTTAAGAGTATATATGTTACATTCCAAACTGTTATGGGTCAGTCCTAGGTATTTTTTACTTCAATTAGAATTTCTATCACAATTATATAAATATGTGATTGTTAATTTTGAAATGCATGAAATTTTCCACTTATCTTTTGGTTCTTTATTAATAATTTAAAATTTGTGATAAAATAACACAATGTATGGCACTGATTGTTTTAAAAATCTTTTGTAATTTATTTTGTGGACTCATTAAATTCTTGTTTTTAATAAATATATGTGTGCTCCTGAGAAGAGTGTGTATTCGTCTATTTTTAGGTGCATAGTCTTGTATATGTGCTATAAATAATTTGTGTATTATATTATTTAAATTGACCATACCCCTAACAATTTTATCTTCACTGGGAGGGACTTAGTGATAGTTAATATTTATTAACCCTGCATATTAGATGTGCAAATTGGACAATAGGAACATTAAATTTTGAACAAGGAAAATGGTAAATCTGAACCTAAAAATACTGCTTCCCAACTCTGACCCAGATCCCTTACACAGCAAGTATATTTGAACAATCCATTTAGGCTCCAGTGTTTTCGTAGACTCTTTGAATGACTCTATGATTTTCATTGGATATCTTGAGGATGTCCAGTAGTTTCATCCCAGAATATTTTTAATTCTTATCTCAAACTGCCAACGGGAGTGGGCTGTTTTAGAAATTTCTTAAGTATCTATAACTTTCTAAACCCAAAATATTAGTTGGGCTCTAACCATAACTCAGACATGAATTAAATTTCAAGTTATGCATTTCAAGAAAGAAAAATTGCTATCATAATTGTCTTCTAACACTAACTTTTTTTAAAATAGAACTGTTGCTGGGAAAAGGTGTGTGAGAATTAAATTACTAGGGTGAGAAATGGTCATTGTAACTAAAAGCCTGAAAGTTAAACTACATACTCTTGCAAAGACCATAAAGGAGAACTGGGAACCCTTAAGATGAGCTCCTGGTTTTGCCCTTCCTACTCAGCCCCAAGTTTTCTGAAATGTCACCCCTAATGTAAGTGTAGAATGACATGAATAGAACAGGAAGGGGAGTGACAATGACAGTTAAGTCAAAATTTGAATTAATAAATACTTAATAAGTAAACTCCAGCTGAAAAATATGTATTTTTGTTAATATAGAAATCTAAAGCATTTGACTATACTGATCAAATTTACCACGTGAATGCCTAATGTATAATTTATATTATATTGGAAAAATATAAATGAATAAATAACAGTTTGAATTTAGAAGCTCTAAATTTAAAAAAAAAGAATGCTGATAAATATAGAACTAACTGGTATGGAGACTGACACCTTGTCATATGTTTCTCTTCATCAGTATTTTTGTTGTTTTTGACCATCTGTATATGAAGCAAAAATCTCATTCAGGTTCCCCAGAGTACAAAATGCTAAGCTTGTGAAATTTTGCAAAATTGTAAAAAAAAAAGTGTGAAAAATATGCTTCTGTTCTTTCATGGTGGTGTCCTGAAGTGGAAATTTTATCTTTGCCCTTTTCTCCATCATTCTTTTTTCCTTCTTCTGAGAATAAAATTTCTCAATTTCTTTTAAAAGACAACCCATATTTCCTTTTGGTCCATGCAATCCTATTGAAACTGACAATACTACATCCCATATCCACATACAGTTGGGGATCAGGGCTTGGCCAGACTGAATCAGAGAATATGGGTCTCTTGTAATTGAGTCAGAGGTAGCTTTGTGACCTAAGCTAGGCTTATCAGAGTCACCAGAATCTTGATTGGAACCATCAGGAAAGAGATGCACATATTTGTTTGGGGTTTAATAAGTGGCAGATACTAACACTGCAGCTACGATGGCCCTCCCTATGTAGACAAAGCTTGCCTCATATTGCATCTCACCTAGTGGATGTAGGAACGAAAGATAGAAAAGCTATTGCCTTGGTAAGACTCATTGGAGCTTCGGATTCAAACCACGCCTGGAACCATGAAGTTTAGCCCTTTCTTTTCCATTTTCTGAGTCAAGAATTTCCTTCTTCTTAAAAAAAAAAAAAAAAATTCATTTGAATAGTATTTCTGTTAGTTGAAACTGAACATCTTGAGAAACAATAGAGATGGTAAGAGAGCCAAATTATTTCAAGAGACAGACTCTGATACATGGAATTGGCTGGGTCAAAATAGAAGGTACCTTAGCTACAATCCACTAATCTTCGAATACAAAGACAGCACTATCTTATAGCATTTCTTAACATCTTTTAGTTTATTTTGGAATAGAAGGTTTTAGTTTTGAATAGTTTTTATAGGCACGACTTCCTGCATGTTTTTGACTGTAAGGAATTATTATGCTACTCACTGTTTTCTTTTAATGATTTTGTATAGAATTTGAACTTGATACTTATCTGTTGATCATTTTTATGTAAAATGAGTTTTCCTGACTTTTTAGAATGTGTCAACATGAGCACATGGGTGTCCATAAATGGAAACAGTCTTCTGTTAGTTTACAAGATCTGAAGCTACTTGATTATTTGAGTTAACACTGTTTTGAATTCCTCTCTCACATAGAAAGGCTACTTTTTGGAGAAACAACATGTCCATCCATTTCTCTTTTTAGACCCAGATCTTTTGCCAGACTAAGAATGCATCAACAGCCACAGAATACTGTTTAATATTACAAACAAGGGTGATTTGTTTTCCTGCACAATGTAGTCACCTACTTCAGAAAGCTCTGCTTTCTATCAGCTCAGCTTCTCAGTCACTTCCTGCTTTAACTTCCTCTGCACTGAATAACCTGGGTTTGCTTTAATGAATAAGAGGTATAGAGACCTTTATTACACCATCTCCAATAGGACAGCTGCCTATATTCCTGGGAAGGAAAGGTTTCTGAAGTCATTCTTAAACATCGCTCTATGATGATACATAATTTAACATTTATTAAGTTCATAAAAGAGTCTCTTCTAATTATTATTTTAAATTCACATCAGGAAAATAATCTTTTCCCACTAAGATTAATAGATGTAATTTGATAATCATTGTTCCACAATCTTATTTAGAAACCATTAAATAATATATCAAATTAAGGTTTCCTGAAGCAATTTGTACTTACCTGATCAATGTTTATTAAATTAATTTAATAATATGCTAGAACAATTTAGTAATATATGAAATTTATCTGAAAGTGATGATTAAATGTTTTAAATTTACTACATGCAGATAGTTTACAGAAATTGTTTTAAACCATAAACTCGACTTTCAAAATCAACTAGTACTTTTATTCCTTTTAAGAATTTTATAATATCCAGCTTTTTATTTTAAAATGTCCATAATTTATTTTATTTTAAATAAGAGTTAACATTTATGCACAGATGCTTTTACTTTAAAATCCTCAAACAATTAAGTATGAAAACTAATTTAATGCCTAGACTATTGAGAATTTTTCATAAATAAAAAGCATACTAATTATATACATAACATTAGATATTATTATAGATGTGCTAGCTGTTGCAAGAATAAAGGAACAGAGTACCGTTAGTCTACCTTGGACTTTCAGATCATCAGGAGGCAATGTCTTGTACTTTATGCAACAAAATTTCAATTACCTAGTAGGCTCACGTTTCCCTAGTTAAGTGAATATATTGTTTTAGTCAGACTTAACAAGAAAATATTTATGTTTTAAATATGGTCTAAAAATATGTTAATAATGAGCATATTGATCTTTAGTCCTGCATTATTCAATAGAATATGGAGTAACAGATTAAAGTGACATGTGGATATAGATGACACAGATAGATGTGGATGCAGATGTCCCCTAAGTGCCCATATAGTGACAGAACATAGTCTTTACCCTCCTTTCTGGCTGCTGTTCATCTTTGCTCCTGATGAAATCTGACATACAACTAAGAAGACCCAGCCACCCAAAGAGGCATTCTAGGCCAAGGAAACACCAATGCAAAGACCTCAGGAGTGAACAAAGACTTTTGTTTGTGAAGCTGACTGGAGGGTAGTGTGAGCAAGAGGTGAAAGGGTATAAGAGAAAATGGACAGGTAAGTAAGAGCCAGATTGTGCAGGGCATTATAGACCAGCAAAATGTTTGGATATTTCCCAAGAACAATGGAAATCCTCTAAAAAGTTTTAAATGGAAGAGCAACATGATCTGATTTATTCTTTTTAAAAAGTGGTTGCGATTTAAGATGGCATCAGGGGAGCAGCAAATTTCAGTAAGCACCCATATGAGTAGCCAGGAAAGCCTGGACTAAGAGGTGGTGGTGCAGCCGGAAGAAGTGGACAGTGTGAGGTGTTTGTTGCTTGTTTGTTGTGGTGGAGATATAGCAAGGAGGGGGAAAAGGAGGTCAAAGACAACTCTGAGATTTCTGGCTGGAAAAAACTTAATAGATGGTTTTGCCATTTGCTGATAAGAAGACAACCAGCTTGAGAGGAATGGATAGGGTGATAAAGAACTTAAAAGTTACACTTAGTCTAATATGTTTGCAAAGCATTAAAATGTAAATATCAAATAGTCGATGGCTATGAATGTCTAAAATAGGTATATTGGGAAAGGGTATTAATGCAATTTAGAAAACCTCTTTCAGACCTGATTGACTACATTTATAGCACATACCGTAATTACTTATATTGTGGTTGTAATATTTTAGTTTTCTTTTAAAAAGATTTGAGTACTTTGATAAATTGTGTATTTTATGAAATCACAAAATCTTATCCAGGATTTCAAAATAATTTTGTGAAGCAAAATTCTTTATTTAATCTTAATTATCTGAGGAAATCACTAAAGTAATTTGAGGTGATAGGAGCTTTTTTAGGTGCAGATGAAAAAGAAAATAATACCTTTCGTTGGACTTATCCAGCTGAAACAGATTAGGATTTTAATTGTATTCTTTGTCATTTTGTCTGTTATCTACCATTGCTGGTATCTTGAAATAACTCAGGGAAGAAATGAGACAACTCTCTTTGGAACTGTTATAAATAACAGCTGTTTTGCAAGAAACATTCATTTTTGACAGCTGTTAATTGTTCTAGAAGATCCTTTGACTTCAAAAAAAGCTGTAGCATTAACTTTTGTTTTAGGAAAAATAAAAAACAATTGACATTAAAATTTCTAATGACTGGATTTTACATTTGAATAATTAAATGAATAATTTATTCTAAAATATCAATTGGTAAGTAAGCAACCAAGGAGAGATGAACTAGATCTCTTTGTTAAATCATTTTTGTTCAATGATGACTTTAAGATTGTCAGTGTCCTTTGATTTCTTGATGGTTTAACTGTATGCTAACATCAAATTATCAGAAAATATGATGGAAATATTGCTATGCTATGTTTGAAGGAGTGAGGAATACAGTCCATAAAAAAATTTAAACATTCAAATAAGCATAGAGTTAAACACTGCAGAA
The DNA here is from genome assembly GCA_004026885.1 of Lyroderma lyra. Taxonomy (NCBI): domain Eukaryota; kingdom Metazoa; phylum Chordata; class Mammalia; order Chiroptera; family Megadermatidae; genus Lyroderma; species Lyroderma lyra. Next base: position 8,256 of record PVJL010010033.1, on the reverse strand, counting down.
AAGAAGGTGATTCATTTTCTCTTGAAAAATAATGCTGCAAGTGGAATTACCTTCGCTAATACCTAAGTAGTAAAATTCACATCTTTAGTAAAAGGAAAACGTGTATTGCATAAAAATAAAACAGTTGCACAAAAACAGTTATACAAAACACACCAATAATAGAATATAGATTAGATATATATTATATGTCATGTATATGTGTATTATATATGTATAATACCTCTATGTGTGTTTATATATAAAATTTACATATGACTAAATATATGTGCATATATGTATAACTAATCATTCATTCATTCAAATAACTTACTGAGAGTTTTTGGTGTAGCAGGCACACAGGTAGACAATATGTATATGATTTTTTTTAAAAAAGAAGGACCAAATTTCTGTTCTCAAGGAGATTAAACTGAGTGGGTAAAGGAAGACACTGAACAAATAATCATGATGGAACATGATAAGAGAGTGAGAAATAAAGAAGTAGAAGGACATAAACTGCTTATTTCAATTTGAAGATTGATCTGCAAACATATGGTGGAAACCCGAAAGGAAGTCTGATTTGTGTTCAAGAATCACATTAGGGTCTTCTCCTGTTAGCCTGTCTTGTCCTACATGAACTCCATCGGGCAAGGATGCTGGTTTTCAAACCCCTTTTGAATTTCTTCATTCTAAACCTTTTACTCTTTATCACTCCTTACTTCTCAAAATAGTTAACCTCAGATTCCAAGGTGCGGAGTTCATGGTTCACATGCCTCTCTCTCTGCAACATCTTTATTCTGTCTTGTGGAAAGTCCACATCAGCCTATGGCCCACTCTCCATAAGGACCTGGGGCTCACTCTCTTCAGGTGCTTTGCTTGGGACTAGATGCCATCCATAGCCACAGGTCAACTATCTTTGGCATTCGAGATGCATCTCTAGCCCTAAATGGCTTTATTTAACATACACTCCATTATTTCAAATAAAGTAGCACTATCTCACTGCTTTGTAGACCTACCATGATGTACCCGGCCTTCACATTTGAAATATTTATAGCTTATCGAGAGGGCTACATGTATACTTGTGACAAGGATTCCAAACTAACAAGAAATAAATTTTTAATTTGTTCTCAAGAAATTCATTTTCATTTTGTCATTATATGGATCTCTTTTCTTCTTTGCCAACTCCTTCCATTTCTTCTACTTTGTCAAAATCAAAACCAACTCACAAGCTCATGATTCACAAATTATTTTTGTTTTTTAGGGGATTTTAGTTCCTAAGGTCTCTGAATACTTATTTCATATTTTTACTTTGCCAGCATTTTATCTACTCAGAAAGTAATGTCAGCCTCAAATAAATTTAGGAGTTCAGAAGTCAACACAGGGCTTATTGGGGTGTGGAGCATGGGGGGGACAGTGACTGGAAAGGGACCCAAGGATGGAGTTCTGGGATTCTGGTTATGTGGTTGTATTCAGTTTCTTATATGGACACTAATCAGATGGGTATTTTCTGTTCATAAACGTTTATCAAGATGTTATACCATAATTTATTAACATTTTTTAACTTAAAACATTTGAAAGTGTTTTTTTTTTTAAATTCAGTCTACTTAAATCATCCCAAAATCTGTATTTACTATGTTTCTCCTCTCAGCCTACAAGTCACTTCTACTCACAAATTTAACAAATAAAAAATATAATATGCTGAGTCCATTATAAAAGATCTGAGGCAATGTTTACTTTTATCATTGATTTATTCTATGTCTGCCATCACAATTATGTTTCTAGCTGGGTAGATAATATTAATATTCTTTGACTGAAAGTATAATAACTTATCTTAGAACTTTTCCCATTGATAAACTTCCCAATATGCTTCCAGGTCACATGGCCTAGTTAGATGGTTCTAAGAAAGCACCCGAGGAGATTGCATTTGAATTTGTGCTCAGATGTCAGCAGAGCTCCCCAGCACTGTGCTAGAGCATAGTAGTGACTCGTAATCAATGCAATTCAAATAACTCACCTGGGTAGTGTCACATCCTTTCCATCAAACATGATTAATAGATTTCAGCCACTAGCACCTATTCATCCTGATGCTTCCCCATGTCAGAAAGAAATGGAAAGGTAATTAAAGATCAGATTTTGTTATAAGGCTTTTACAAATCCAAATACAATTGCTAGTAATTACTACACTTCTTCTGCATACACGTTCTCTCTCTCTCTCTCTCTCTCTCACATACACACACACACAAACACACACACACACGCACACACACACACACATAATGTCTTTTTTGGAAAGAGCTACACTATTGAAAGTAGCTGGGGCAACTTATGTGAAAGGCAGAGAACAATGGATAAAAGAATTGGAATGCTAAACTATTTAGTCCTAAATAACTACTTTTTGTATGGAATATTCTTCTTCTACTTCAGCAGTATTCAGATTAAGAAGAACTATCCAGGCCAACTTTATCAGTTTCTACAGAATCAGTTAAAATAGAATAAGCAAGCAATAGAAAAAGATTTCATCATATATTTCTCTCCACAACCAAGATTAGCATTTACTGCATGTTTTCTGTGGGCTAGGCCCTGCGCTAGGCCCACCCAAGAAAAACCAACAAGAGCAAGAGACAGTATATGTCCTTAAGAATATTATTTTTTGGAAAAAAAAATGTTATTAAGTCAAGGGTGTTGAGAGGAAGAGATTATCCTGGATTATCCAAATGGGGCCTAAATGCAATCACATTTATCTTGTATCCTGAGCAGGTAGGCACATGGAGAAGACAGAGAAGGCAATGTGATGGATCGGAGAGATGCAGCCACAATCCAGGGAGAATCCTGATCAGCACCATAACCTGGAAGAGGCTTGAAAGGAATTCTCCCCCAAACCCTGCATAGTAGTATGGTCCTGCTGACACGTTCATGTCCACTCAGAGAAACTGACTTCAGACTCAGGCTTCCAGAGCTGTCAGAGACCCACTTCTATTTTTTAAGCTACCCAGCTATGATAATTAATACCCAGTCATGACAAGGAATTAATACAGTGGATTACCTTACAACTTGAACAGTAAATATCAAGCTACTTTGTTGAAATCTACTGACTCAAAAAAAACACTGAAACAGTCAATACAACTTTCCAAGTCACATAACAGGATCATAACTCCAGAGCCATGGACTAGAGTGCCTCCTGCGGACACCCAGTAGCCACTCACAGAAGTGGTTCAGAATCTGGAGTCCCTCCCACTAACAAGCAATGATTCAAAATGCCTTATTTAACCTTCTAAACCTCAGTCTCTTCATCTGTGCAGTTAAGGTAGTAACAGTTTCTATTGTGAGGCATGAATACAAAGCACTTAGCAATGTAGTAATTATTCAATATGTGTTAGATGTTCTTACTTATTATTACTACTGCTATTGTCATTATTAGTCTTCACTCCCAGTAGCTTTTGTAGCAAATATCTCCCGAGGAACCAGCTACTACTTCCAGGTAGCCATATTTATTGATAAATTGGTATTGATAATAGCAATTAACAAAATTATATTGCAATATCTTAAAAAGGGCAGTCAGTCTCCAGTATAAATTCTTACTGAGAGCAGATGGGAAACAGATGTTAGATGGGCCTCAAGGATATGACAAAGTTTGCATGATTAGTTACATTCAATTTCAGTTTAGTCACTGTGACCCTTTCTTCCTCAGCCATCACATCGTGAAAGAACAGAAATTGACCCTCTGTCCTTAAGATATACCACTCACAAACTGTTGTTGGTTTGTTTTTCTTTGTTGACAAATGGGATGATATATGATATATGTGAGAGTAATTAGACAAGTATAAGAATTATTTATTGTAAAGTGGCACTTATAAAAAATAGGGAGATGCAATTTACGGTTTGTCTGATGGAAGGTCTTTTTACAAGTTTCTGTGAGGAAGCCTCACAAAATAAGCCTCTCAGGTATATTGTGGTCTGTTAGGTTTGGAGAACAACACTTTATCGTTATTGGTAAATCAATCATGGATTGCATAAAGTTAAAAAGTACATGACCACATAGTTAAGAGGAAAAGAAAAACAATAGCTTCATTCAAAAATTAGTAGTTCAATTCTGAATTCTGTTATTATATGGAAAGAAGAAAGATTAAAAGTAAAATACACTGAAAAAATGTTTAACTATTTTCTTTTTGATTCTTTAATTGGGGTTTAGAGGCCAATTATCTGATGTGACCCTTTCCTGAGCCCACTAGTTCCTCTGCTTCATTGGATTGATGTGGTTTCTGACTAGAATTAGGGCTCCTTACAGGGGAACACTGCAAGTCCCCCAATTTATTTCACCCATATAGTGGGAATGGACTTTAAATGGCCTTGTATTAGTTTTCTAAGGTTGTTGTAACAAAGTATGACAAACTGAGTAGCTTAAAATAATGGATTTTTTTTCTCTGACAGCTCTGGAGGCTAGACATCCAAAAACCAAATGTCAGAAGAACCAGGCTCTCTTTGAAACCAGTAGAGTTAAATTTGTCCTTACTTCTTCCAGCTTCTGGTGTTGGCCAACAATCCTTGGCATCACTTGGCTTGTGGATGCATCACCCCATCTCTGCATCTGGCATTACATGGCCACCTTATCCCTATGTATCTCTGTCTCCTTCTCTTAGAAGGACACCAGTCATATTGGATTAGGACCCACCCTAATTACCTCATCTTATCCTGATTACATCTGCCAAGACTATTTCCATATAAGGCCACATTCACAGATACAAGGTGCTAGGTTTTCAGCATATCTTTTTGGGGGAAACCAATCAACCCATAACATGTCAAAGTGTCCACCTTTCTGGTCTCTGGTCCCCTCCATAGTCTTCTCCCAATAACCTCCTCTCAATTGTGCAGAAAGAACACTGGGGGAGATTTTTTTCTGTAAAGTGTGAAATTTTATTTCTCAAAGACCCTTTCTCTTGGACTCCAATCAGAGCACTATCAGTCAATATCAAGAATTCTTACACTTTTCTAATCACAATATCCAGTCAGAGTATTATACCCTATTTTGCTGTGTATAACGTGCACTTTTTTTGCCCAAATTTGTGAGGGAAAAATAAAGATGTGCATTATACATGGGTGATGCTAATTCCATATCTATATAAATGTTTTTAATTCTTTTATTTATGCTTATGAGTTAAAAGTGTAACTCTAGAATTCAATAACAATATCCGTATGCAAAAAAATACCCTGGAATACAGTAGTTGTTTTTTTAAAATATAAAAATATATTATACATAACATTTCTTGTATCTTGTATTTGTTTTTGTGTTTTGTAATTATTTGTTACCTAAAATTTCTTGTACCATAATATGTTAAAAAATAAATGTTAAAATTCTTCTTTAATACAAAAAGCAAGTGCCTAAATATAAATGAATAAAAATTTGAATTAAAAATTAAAATGAAAGATTTTTTTCCTTGAAAGTTTGGGCCAAAAACATGTGTGTGTATTATACTTAAGAGTGCATTATACATGGCAAAATACAGTAGCTCTGGCACTCTATCAGTCCCACTGCGATGGAGGTTCCCCCAGACACTCATGGTTTCTGTATGCCCTACTCCCAAGCTGTTTTCCACGGTGAAGAAAAACACTCTCTCACTCAACTGAAAGCTCCTCCCCACCGTGTATGGACTGCAGGCTCTGGAGAATGAGTTGTGCTGGAAATGGTCTTCTTGAAAATTTGCCCCACTCCTCTCCTCAGCCATTGCCCAGGAGAACTCTGCCTGGTACCCTCCAAAGAGGTGCAGCACTAGCTTGGGAACTCAGCATAGTTCTGTGGAAATCAATCTCCTAGCCAAAAAGGGAGCTAAACACTAAAATTTACCTCTAAGTCCAGAATCACCTACAGAAATTTTAAAAATACAGAGATTTTTGATCCATCCCAGACTCTTCATTTTTTCAGAATCTCTGGAGCATATGTATTTTTGAAAAGCCCCATCAGTGATTCTATGGCTAGTCAAAATGCCATCCTCTCTGAGAACAAATACCCAAGTGGAGCTTGATAAAAACCAGCTTTCACTAGATGGCCCCATGTTAAGGATTCCTCTCTGGGGAAACAGTCCAAATTATTTTGCCATAACTTGAACCCACCCAGTCTGTGGCATTAGACACATACCAGAGTCCCATTTAAGCTATGTCCCACGGTCCTCAATGATATCAGGTCCCCTAACTGGAGACTCCTACAGTGTCTCTGGGACCAAGGACACTCAGGCTCTGCCTCTCATTAGATGGTGGGAACACCTGTGCAACACAACCACACATGGGCCAGTCTGGATGATGTAGTGTAGCATGCATAAAACGGAAGCATGACAACAAGCCCATTTCTGGAATACTGTAGGCATAACATGATGAGATATTGAAAAGTAAACAAAAGCAATAGGCTAGATTGAACAAGGTTCTAGGCTGGAGAGACAGCTCACCTCATGGTCATGGCTGATAGGAGCCTTGCCAGTTGCCCTAGAGCACTCAGCACTGCACCTGCTTCAGTTCTGGAGGGCCACCTCCTTCCAAGTAAATCTTAAACACCTGTCTGATTTAACTGTAGACTTAATGTAACGTTGCAGTGGAGGGGCAGTATTTCTCAGCACCGCTCTTCCCAAACCAGCTCCTTTCCCTAGAACATTGTCATCAGTTGATGATACAGCATCCTCCTGAGAACCCAGGCACATGCACTGTCAGCATTTTCTTTTCTCTCTTACTCTTGTCCACTTCTTCAAAGTGATCATCTGCTCTACAGAGTTTACTTCAGAAATGGTCAACCTCCACCCTCTCCCTTTCTTCCTAGGTGGCCCCACCCTAGCACAGCCAGGCCCTTTGCTATCGTCTTTAATGCCGCTAGCTGCCTCTTCTCTCCCCTGCTTCAGTCCTATAATAATCTGCTTCCAGGCTAATCTTTCTAAAAATTAGGCCTTTTTACTTTCTCCTCCTCAAAAATCTTCAGGAGGTCTCCACTGGAAAATATCCAGTTCTATAAGGTGATCTTCAATTTCATCTAATATCACTTCCCACTAAGCTCCCACAGTTCTTAAGTTACACCTCTTCCACACTGGTCACTTACTCTTGTTATTAAGATACTCACAGGTAGATTGTATTTCCCCAAATGGATAAGAAGCTACTTGAAATTTATCTTTTCATCCAGGCAATTTAGCAATTTTCTGCACTTTAGGTACCTTGCTTTTTCATACAGTTTATATTGGTGGTGTTTATTCTAATCTTGGGTTTTGACAGATGAGTAATGACATGTATCTACCATTATAGTATCATACACAGTAGCTTTCTTGCTCTAAAAATCCTCATCACTCCACCTTTTGCCTTTTCCGGAATGTCATACAGTAAAATCTATACTGTATAGTCCTTCCAGATTGACTTCTTTCACTTAGTAATATGCATCTAAGTTTTCTTCATGCCTGTAACTGCAGAAACAGAACTCACACTGGGTGATGAACATATAATGCAACACATTATGTTCAGATGATGCACTATAGAATTGTACACCTGGAACCTATGTAATCCTTGCTAACCAATGTCACCCCAATAAGTCTAACAATAAAAAAATGAAAAGAAATCAGAATAAAAATCAAGTTTCTCTGAAGAGGACTTTACATTGATGTCAATTAATATTACTTAGTCTGAAAATAACATTTATCACATATTTTTAAGAAGTGGCTAGCATTTGGCATTTTTAAATGTTGTATGATAAACACTGAGATTAATTTAGTGATAACTTGTCCTGAAAAAAAATTAGACAATTTAAGTAGTTTAAATTAAGTGTGAGTGTTCTGAAAACTATCCCTTTTCTGTCCTAATTTTGTAATATGTTTCACTAATTGTCCTATATACTCAAATCAACATAAACAATGCTTATCAATGCAAAACTCTTTGTTATGTTTTTGTGACATTGAAAGGTCATATGTGAGAGGTGGTATTAGTATGGTGAGAACCAAAAGGAATAAAAACTGAAACATATAATGCACACTCATTTTATAGCTGTGATGGTTAATTTTGTTAATCTCATAAGAATATGGTGACCATCTGTCGCAGGGCACTTTGGTCGTTTCAAAGTGCCCTGCGACAGATGACTGGATAAAGAAGCTGTGGTACATACACACAATGGAATATTACTCAGCTGTAAGAAAAGATGAAATATTGCCATTTGCGACAAAATGGATGGACCTGGAGATCATCATGCTAAGTGAAATAAGCCAGACAGAAAAAACAAAGAACTGCATGATTTCACTCATATGCGGAATATAAAACTGAAAGCAA
>PVJL010010032.1:0-52518 GCA_004026885.1 Lyroderma lyra | reverse complement strand
CAGACATATGAAAACATGCTCATCCTCATTAGCTATCAGGGAAATGCAAATCAAAACCACAATGAGATGCCACCTCACACCTGTGAGAATGGCTGTTATCAACAAGACAAGGAATAACAAGTGCTGGAGAGGATGTGGAGAAAAAGGAACTCTGGTACACTGCTGGTGGGAGTGCAAACTGGTACAACCACTGTGGAAGACGGTGTGGAGGTTCCTCAGAAAATTGGGAATGGAGTTACCATTTGACCCAGCAATCCCCCTTCTGGGGATCTACCCAAAAGACTTGAAAACCTTTGTCCGCAAAGACTTATGTACCCCAATGTTCATTGCAGCACTGTTCACAGTGGCCAAAACATGGAAACAACCAAAGTGCCCTGCGACAGATGACCAGATAAAGAAGCTGTGGTGCATATACACAATGGAATATTACTCAGCTGTAAGAAAAGATGAAATACTGCCATTTGCGACAAAATGGATGGACCTGGAGATCATCATGCTTAGTGAAATAAGCCAGACAGAAAAAACAAAGAACTGTATGACTTCACTCATATGCGGAATATAAAACTGAAAGCAAAGAAAAAAGAAATGAACAAACAAATAACCCATGGACACAATCAATAGTTTAATGTTTATTTGGGAACGAGTGGGTTAGGGAGGGGAGAAAGGGGAGGGGGTGGGAGAGGAGGGGGGGAAGCTAAATATAAGGTGATGGAAAGAGAAGTCACATTAGGTGGTGAACTTATTACACAACAAGGTGACAATGCACTGTAGAACTGTATGCCTGAAACCTATGTAATCCTTGCTGACAGATGTCACCCCAATAAGTCTAACAATAAAAATGAATTAAAAAAAGAAATGGATAAAACATTTAATGACATAAGCTCAGGGCATTTATATCTAATTGGCTGCAGAGTACAAAAGTAAGTGCATAACAGAAGAATGTTCTCTGTGCAAATGGAAGTAATGGAGGAATCCATTGAAGGGAGCGTTCTCATCTGCTGGACTGGACTGAAGGCAGGAATCTACATTCTGTTGAGTTCTCCAGGTTATTGCAGGACCTCACCTGGCCCCCGGCATAATGCTGGGCACTGCGATCCCACATCCCACTTCCTTCCCTTGGACACTAGCAGTCCAGGAGGCTGTAAAAGAAGGGTCAGCAAACGACCACCATATGTGTTAAAGGCTCTTTCTATTTAACTTCATTAAAATCAAAGATAGTTTTTTTTGCTTGATTTTTTTTTTGTTTGTTTGTTTTTTGTTTTGTTCTCCTGCAGTGATGGAGATTTCCTTGGGGTGGCGAAGGAAGAGAGTGAAAAGTAGTAACGAACACGCCTGATTTTGTCACTGTGTGTTTTTCTCAGGGTGGAAAGAGAGGGTAACATAGGAATTGTGAGCTAATTCCCTCCCCAGTAACATTATGGCCTGATTTCCAGGAATGGAGAGGCTAGTTTGCAAATCTGCTATTTTGTCAATAACTGCCATTCAGGGCCTCATATATTAAAACGGTGTTGTACCGTTCTCCCACTTCTGAGTTATATGGCTGCTTCTTTATGAAGTGTTGCACTCCTCACTCCTCATGTCTCTGCGAATTTACCCATCCTTTTGGCCGAGCTGCTCCTTTAGTAAAGCTCACATTAGCCGATCCCTGAACCATGGGACTATAGAAGACACATTATTTTCTTGTGATATTTCTTGTATTTGATTATTTTTCTTTTATACAAGTATACTTTTCCTTTTTACATTCATCTCATACTGTAACCTCTCAAGGAGATGGTGAATTCCTTGTGGTAGGAGGGGGGCTCAGAGGCTCTATTTTATGTCTCTGTGTATCCCTTAGCAACATGCCTGGATAGAAGAGACAATAAGGTTGGTGCTTCCTGACTGGTTCAAATACAGGACCTCAGGGTCCTTAGGTCTCTGTGATCAAACCATGGCCAGTCAATACCAATGCATATTGGCAACAGCTGCTTCTTTCTTTCATTTTGGAATCATTATAAACAGCATGAGAAAGAACATTATTTTTCCACTTTCAAGGAAATGCCTAGAGCAACAGAGCAAATCTCTTTTTTAATGTAAATTCTTTCCTGTTTTGCTTTTCTTATCTTTTAGCATCAGTCTGGGTTTCTGCTGTGTTATAAAATGTGACAATATTAAAATATATCCCTAATATAAAAGGTCTACTACAGCTTTTGTAAAAAACCTTGTTAGAGAGGTAATCTTGGAGAATATCATTTAAACTTCTATTGAGCAAAAGAACAAAGAACATAAAAACAAAAAAACCAACCACAACCTGACATTAAAATAGCCAAACACTGAACATCAATCAACACTCTAAAGTCTGAAACAATAATTTTTAATGTTTTAAAAACATGTAATCACTAGGACACAATAATCGATAAAAATGGTATTCTGAATAAGTGAGGAGGATTTGGGGGGTGGGTTCTTGGATGTTCTAAGATGTTGTGACTTTAAAATAACAGTAATAAACCAGGTATCCTTTGAAAAACTAATTATACTCGTCATCTAGCAGGCCTATTTCTGTCCATGCCTGGGTTGTTTGGCTGTGTGGAAATAGTTTTAAAATCAATATATACAAAATACACAGCAATACTGCCCTCTAGAGTTTCCCTGTAAGACAGTCACTTGTCTTCAAGTAGATATATAAAAGGCTGGTTAGTTTTAAATGAACCCTAACTTAGTAGCAGACTTCAAGTGTGTTTGGCTCTCGTGTCCATGATAGCAGTAAGCAACCAGGGCCATCCCCCTAACCTCTATGCGTGAGAACCACTTCTGGAAGTCAAATTCCAAAAGACCACGATCCTTTTTATTTCTGTGATCGTATTAGTAACATTTCTCAGAAGATTTTTTTTCTGTGATCCAATTAGCAACTTATACCTCCTTTTGTCATACACATGTCATACTGGAATTTAAGTAATCTGATATGCCAGAAAGACAGTGGAACTTGATGGCTGTCCAGAAAGTATCCACCTGTGTGTAATATAAAAACTAAAGGCATTATGGCTGGATTTTTTCTGGACAGCCCTTGTAGAGAAAGTCTGAGGAAAATGTTTAAGATTGAAAAGAGCAATACTACTTTATTGTTACATTTTTTATTTGTCCTAAAGGAAGAAACATATGTGGGTGTTGAAGGAGACGTGGTTATCTTTTTGACTGTTGAAGCATATGAGAGACAATAAGAAACTAAATAGGCATATGATGTAAAATATGAATATTTTGCATAAAGACTCACATGCAAATGAAAATGTGCAGAGAAAAAATATGTTTTATCCCCCGAATATGATGCAGAAAGGGATTATGTCCTGGTGCCTAAGAGCAGAATCAGAGGGAGTTCAAATTTCAGTGTTGTGACATATCATGTGAACTTTGATGGGCTACTGAACCTCTCTGTGCCTCAGCTGTAGAATTCAATGATAACTATATAAGTGCTAAATAAATCTTTGCTGTTATTATATTACTATTTTCAGAATTAAGTATTTGTATAAATAAGTTTATGTGCGCATGTTGGCTTCGGAGAGACATAGGGTTCAACTGATACCTTCACTAGGATGTTAGCTGGAAGTAGCAGAATACAACTCATATTATTTAGTATACAAGAAAGGAGTGATATAAAAATTCCGGGGTTATTTTCCAGAGCTCAAGGAAATATTGCTACTAACTCTCAAGATAAACAAAAACACTTAACTTAAAAGTCTCTCGGGCAGGATTTTTTCCCTGCCCTCCTCCCTGTATATCTGCATCCCTCTCTCTCATCAGGCTGCTGTCTCTCTCTTTCAGCATGACAGAGTGTAGCCACTCATAGCTCTGAAGATGCTATAACACCTTTACTCACACAGAGATATGGAGTGTCTTTTTCTCAGCTTCTATCCAAATTTTCATGAATGGGACTCCAGCTGAACGTGGATGAGATGTTCAGTGATGGCTAGCTAGTTGTAACCATCAGGAGAGAAATGTGCAGCAGAAGAAATATACTGCTTGCAGACCTAACATGCTGCCTTTATGTCATGTTCTAAATGTAGAATGTAGAGATTCCTTTCATTCTTGCTTTATAAGCAGTCTTCGAATAGTTGCCTGTTAGCTGATGTTTGGAATTCAGAAAACACTTCCAGTGCCAACTTTGTTATATACAACATTAGCATGTCTTAGGAAAATCTCACTCCACCCCTCTTCCAAAGAAAAAGAAGTAAAAAATTGATTAACTCATTATATATTTAGAAATGTATTGTTAATTGCTATAGAAGTCATAGGAACCACCCATCAAACACTTTTTGGGACTTCTGTTTTTACACAATCTTGTCAGATTGTCAACTGTGCTTTGTTTCTTATTGCTGTTTGAAAACTCTGCTCCCTGCAAATATAGTTTTAACCATAGTGTATAGTGTTCGTTTTAAGGAAAAGTGAGTCCAGAACTTCCTATCCAAGGTGTTGGCAACAGTAGCTAGAACCCCGGCTCATGCATCCATTTATCCTCTGGTGGGCACTGTGCCTGGCACTGTTCTAGACTCTAGGGAGATAATGTTTAACAAGCCAGTGTCAACTCTTCTGGAACTTGTTTTTTGGGAAGAGAAAACAAACAAGCAAAAAAAAGCAAATGTGTAACCAATAAAGTATCAGCTAATATATATAAGCATCGGGTAATAATAGGTGATCTGAGGGTTTTTTTTGTATGTTTGTTTTTTTAAGTAAAATACACAATGGGATTGTGATATGGCATGGCGGTGAGGCCTCTTTCATCGGCCAGTGAGACCAAAGGTACTTAAATTTGTATCCTCATCTGTGGGTGTAGAGTCAAGAAGGGGCCCTCCAGTGGAACGGTTAGGGACTCGGAGACGGAGCCAGTCATGGTGACCTGCCCCATCAGAGACACTTAGTCCCCAAATGGCTCTTGTTTGTCCCCTTTCTGGACCCCAGGGGACTGACTCATTTCCTTTCATCCCTTTCCCTCCATCCTTGCTTCTTCCACTCAGAGATTTTCCCCTTCCTTGTTCCACTGGAGGGCAGAGACCTTCCCTCCCCTAATTCCGTCCAAACATTAACAGTTTTGTTGTGTTCAAAGAATGTTTCCTTTGCCTTTTATAATCACTTTTAAAGCACCTCACAAACAGTAAAAAAAAATGCTACTGAAGAATACACGTAAAAATAAGTATTTTACTGAGTTACTGACTTCAAATCATTGATCTCCCTGCTTAGATTTATATACATGAATGTGTGTATGAAATCATATATTTATGTGTTTATTTGTAAGTAAATATAATTCACATACACACATTCACTTGTACATTTTTTGGGTGTATTCTTGTTCTGTATCTTGTTTTTTCTCTTAATAATTTATTTTAGATAACTTTTTGTATCAGCACACATAGGTTTACTTTATTTTTTTAAATAGCTGCATAGTATTTCATTGTACAGATATAAAATAATTAAACTTTTCATCCAGTTCTTAACAGATATTTTGGTGATTTATAGTGTTTGCTATTATAAAGAAAATTGTAATCTCCTATAAATGTATGTTGGCATACTAGCTGGTTCAAATGTGTATGTGTGTGTGTGTGTGTGTGTGTGTGTGTACATGCATGCATGCACATGCATGTGAAATGTATATATATTAGGTTGACCATGAACAAATCCCAGAGTCTTTAAGTCAAAACTAATCAAATATTAGAAATTTTACGTGGTTTACCCTAATAGATGTCAAAATTCCCTTCCAGGCTTTCAGCCCAACTTTGTTTATTTTTAATTTCTAACAGCTGTTGAAACAAAGAGGAAATATCTTAGATGCTAAGCCCTGTTAGATAAAGTGAGAAAACTATATAGATTGTTATCACTACAAATCACGGGTCCCTATTAACTAGATCCACAAGTTCATTCAGACATGTTCCCAGGAAACTGTGTTCTAGTTCGCTCTGGTGCCAATGCCAGAGTCCTTTACCACTGTAGAAATTAGGTAGGGAAGAGGAGAAAATACAGACCTGCACTCTAAGCTGGCTCTAGAGTAACACCAGTAAATCATTAACCTTTCTAACTTGGTTCAAATAATAAAAGCAGATAATATCTCCCTTAAAAATAAATTAGATGGTTCCTATAGCACTGCTTAGCACAGCATTTGATCCTAAATTCTTGCCTAATAAATCAGATCTTCCTTCCTCCTTCTCTTCCTCTGTCTCTCCTTTCCTTCTTGTCTCCCTCCTGCACTTCTATGTTCTGAATCTCCAAACTACATGGCATGGCAAAGAAGAGAGTGTCTCTCTGGGCCACATAGGCCTATAGCTATGATTATGCATCCAAACACCATGTCTGCCCCAGAGGTAAGCCCAGGAGCTGCCTAAGTAATCCGATATGTGCCCGCTTCTACCTTACAGGTCTGTGGCATGGGCAGTGCCCTCAAAGTCTGGTACCATGTGATCTGGGTAAGTGCTCACTGAGTCGCTAGCAGTGTGTGCAGTTAGGGGGAGCGGATAAGTATAGACTTCTCAGCATTACTGTCCACCACTTGCAAAACACACTGTGCCCACCAGGAAGCATCGCTCCCCTGTTTCGAAATCTTCTCTCAGAGCAACTCTTGACTCAGTGAAGCCTGCATTTCTACCTCCGTGTCAGTCGTGTGTCCTGACCTGCCTTTGTGGTTGTTCTCGTTGTTAATTCAAGGAACTCAAACTCTGCTCCAGATTCTGAGTTGGCTCTCATTCAGTGCTAATCAATCAGTATTAAACATTAAGGCCCACTTTTTACATGAGGATAGCGTGATACTGCGCTTATGTGTATGGGACTTGTAGAGTGGGGACCACAGGATTTGGAAAGAACCAGGCCCAAGTTTCAATCCTGACATTGGCACGTAGCATCTTCATTCTGTGAGCAAACTGCTTCACCTTTCAGATCCTCTGTTCTCTTTTCTATAAAATTGGGCTCACATCTCTCATTAGAACGGCTGGGTTGTGTTTCTTGTGTGTTACTTGAGAAACTATATGTAATGGGCCTGGAGACTTGTATGTTAACTTAAATAAAAGTTAACCTAGATTTATGGTTCTCTATACTGCTATGTCACTAGAGATAATTGCTGCTGAACACTACCAGAACTTGGATTTGTATTGTCAGGGATAAGACGATGTAGATTTTGGCAACAATGATTACAGAATTCTTTTCAGGAACAGCAACTGAACATTGTTTTAGTTGTCAGAGTCATATTAAATTCGAGAAAAGTTTTCAAATGGGTCTAAGAGGATGCGAGAATGAATAGATAAGGTATCTTCTGACACCTCCTTGTCACTGGTACAGAGAAGAGAAAGGATGTGTCTTTTTGAAGCTATTGTACGCTGATTAGAAAGCCACAGACAGAATGAATAACTCAGATCTAAATTGTAGAGAGATGTTGCAATAATTGTAGGGTTGTTTTTTTCTACTTTTCTTTTTATTCTGGCTTATTGGCATACTGGACTGGGTATCATTAGAAATGTCACCACTTTCCATAGGATTTAAACCTAGGAAGGGGAGGGGACTCCTACACATACTTAAAATTCTCAGATTGTAAGGTCATCATTTTCTAGGGCATTCATTTCAAAGCCTCATGCACACATCAGACTATAGTAAGACCTGCCTTTGCTTCAATAGCTAAGAAACCTTTCTCTTACTGCCAGAGCATCTTAGCCTTTGAGTTGACACATGTTTCAGAATAGTGTTTAGAAACCAACATCTCAATAAGGAAGTTTGTGGGTCTCACACATAAGCCTTTATGCACTAGCTCAATGGTCCTTAATCTTTTTGGCAACAGGGACTGGTTTTTGGAAGACGGTTTTTCTACAGGATGGAGTAGGAGGATGGTTTGAGGATGATTCGATAAATTACATTTATTGTGTACTTTATTTCTGTTACTATTATATTGTAACATACAATGAAATAATTATACAACTCACCATAATGCAGTCAAACATCTCTACTAATGTTAATCTGTATTTGCAGCTGCTCCCCGCTGCTAGCATCACCGCCTCAGCTCTACCTCAGATCATCAGGCATTAGATTCTAATAAGGAATGTGCAACCTAGATCCCTCGCAAGCACAGTGCACAATAGAGTTCACTCTCCTATGAGAATCTAATGCCGCCGCTGATCTGACAGGAGGCGGAGCTCCGGCGATAATGCAAGTGATGGGGAGCGGCTGTAAATGCAGATGAAGCTTCACTCTGGCCTGCCGCTCACCTCCTGCTGTGCAGCCCAGTTCCTACCAGGCCACAGACCTCTACTGATCTGTGACCTGGGGGTTGGGGATCCCTGCCCTAGCTGATCTCTTCCTCAAATACTTGTCTGTTAATTGGTTTTGTGAAGAGGAATGTTTCATTCTTTGGCTTATTTTAGCTAAGCACTCATTCTTCTGAACATGCAATAGTTTTCCTGGAATGTGCTTATTTGGTAATATCTTATTGAGCAGTATGTGTCCCTTCATTTAAACTTTCAAATTATAACTTTCATTGACAGTACCCAGCAGATTTTTCTCACATATTATTCTTTATAGAATAACTTCAGTGATATTTAGGTTCTCATCATATTCCCTGGAAGACTCAAATTAAAATAGTTCTCCAAGGAGAGAGAGAGATAGGTTAGGCAACACAATTTTAAAGGTCCTGCATAACATTCTATGAATTCATGAAGAATTTAATACTTCATAGTGGGTAAACATTGAATTTTAAATTTTTGCGATCACATAATGCCTAGGTTTGACTCTTGAGAGTTTGTAAAGATAGAGAAGAGCAATTGGTAAGAGGATTGAAACTCTGCCAGAAATCCTGGAAAGGGCACTGAACTTAGATCAGAACTGAATTTAGTACTGGTGCAAACACTGGTGAATCACACAAAGTTGAGTAAGCCACTTAATTTTTTAGTTTCTCTGTTTACAAGCCTATAAAATTGGGATTATTATTTTTGTGCTGTCTCCTTCCCATGGTTGTTACAAGAATAAGATGAGATGATACGTGTGAAGGCACTTTGTATTAGCTATAAAGTGATATTCCGATGTATGGCCTTGGAATAGATTACCGTGACTTTGAATTGTGTAAGCTTTTTGAGACAAAGATTGTGTTTGTGAGTCATGAACACTGTATTTAGTCATGAACAAATGAATGAAGGGAGATGATTCTCACATTGTAATTTTCTGGGAAGTTATTTTACACTTTTTTTAGAATCATAAAATCTAACTTTTTTTTTTAATTTGCCATCTCAGTATACTTATGGGGACAATCCTACCTTAATGTAAACTAATTGGTAAGAGCCTTTAAACATAGCAAGTAAAAGTGTGTTATGAAAAAGGTTATTCACTATCTTAGTGCAAGGTATTTCTAAGTGTACCTGATGTCAGACATCAGAATGTAGGCACGTCAAAGCTTGTATGGGAGTGAGGGTTACAACACATGAAATAGTAACTCCAGCACATTGATTTCATAACCCTGAATTCTTCAACAATTTAATAGTGTGTTTTCTTTCTTAATTTTTTTGGAAAGCAAAAAACCCCTTTGCTACCTTTCATTTATTTGTTTAATTGCTATGGTGAAGCATTTTATTTCCTTCAGTTGGCTCCTTTATGTGTTACTTCTGCTTTGGCTGCTGACCAATGGGGAAAACAGTGGGTAGAGAAGCTTCTATGATTTTCTATCAATTGTGATGGGGTAACACTGAGTTCAGTATTGCTGACAGCCCCTTCTAGAAAAAGATAAAAGATATTAAGAAATACAATAATGTTTGAGATTAGAGTAGCCAACAGATGGTACAGTGTGTCCATACCTATTAGATTATTTCATAATAGTTAATAAATGAATTGATTAAACCGAAAGTCTCATACACATATAAAATAATTGCAAGTATTTACGCCATTCTATGTAGTCAATAAAAATATACTTTTTCTTTTTTAGGAATTGGATATTATCACCCACACTCAACTTACCTTCTAAAAATTAGAGCTTTAACCTTTTATACTTGACTTCAAAATGCTGAAATTTTAATCTCCGAAGTTTTTATCATAATATAATTTTTGGAGTATTAGTAACTAATGTTCACTTACATTTATTGGATAAGAATTTACAGAGCCTACTTCCTCATTTCCAAAAATTATAAGAATCTAAATTTCTCAGTAAAAAATAAAGGGGGGCACCTGGAATAAATATTCTAAGTACCGAACAAACAAGTTCTTTTCTTAATAATCTTTTTTGTTTTTTTTCCCCCAGTGAGTTGAAACTTTCCAATGTCTGTGGTAACTTTTCAGTCAAGAAGGTCTTCATACAGTTTAGAGGGGGAACTTCTCTTTATTGACACCTAAAATAGTGCCAACCCCTTTGCTTCCTTTCATGTATTTGTTTGCTTGCTATGGCGAGGCATTTTATTTCCTTCACTTGGCTCCATTTTGTCGGCCTCCAGAACACAAGAGCTTTTTAGTGTACGGCAGTACAATTCCAAAGCCCCTTGTTGACCACAGGGGGTTGAGTTAAGATTAGGGTAGGAGGAATCTCTCAGTGGCAAAACTGTCTCGAATTCTCTAGCACCGGTGCAGAAACAATTTCATTTCAGGGTATTACTGGGGCCCCGAGTAACTATACCTATGCTCCAAAGTTATTTTTGTGTGTTTTCTTGTTTACTTGTCCTGTTTACCAAAGTCACACAGTGTCTGAAGCTTCCTGAAATCCAGCTTTTCTCCAGAGGTCAGGTGACCTTTTGGAGCCTAAAATAAATCAACTTTAGCATATCTGGGTCAGACTTTCTCTTGTTCCCCCAGATCAACTTTCATCCTGATTGGAACCCTAGGGGGATATACCAGACACTCACTAGAGGGCAGCAAGTTGTCAATGGAACCAATTCTTTAGGAATTTGCTAGACTGTATTATATGCTTTGGGGACACACACACACACACACACACAATTTTTTTAAGTTTATTCACTGCTACTTCTGTTATAAAATGCAGTGATGTCAATAATCTATTCATGTGAGTGTGTTTCACAAAAACTTGAATAAAAGAGAAATATCATCCAGCTATTGTAAGGTGAGAAGTCTGTCAGCTCCAAGGCCTACATCAGCTACAGTTGCTGACGATGGCTATGTACCTGTGAGAGCATGGGTCCTGAAGGAGCCTCTTCTCTGTGTCCGTGATAGGAATCAAGCCACAGTTCAGTTCAGATTTGAGGGAGAGGGGCTGGAGTCCAGTAGTGAGAAACAAAAGACAATGAGTAGATCCCTTCAATAAGCTGGGGTGACCCAGAACAAAAGATGCCGGGTCCTCACTTGGTATTTCCCTCCAGCAGATAGAGCCCCAGTCCCCCAGCTCCATCCAGGTGGTGTGTTTGTAAGAAGGACGATCACTCATGCTATCTTCCCATACAGTCCCCTAAGGAAATTTGGTCAAAGTATACAAGCATCTTGCGTTGCAGTTTCATAGTGTGAGAGAGGAGCCTAGAACTTAAGTGCACGCAGCACATTGTAGGGAGGGAAGTGAGCAGGTTCACAAAAAGAATGGCTTTATAGGACATCGTGAGGAGAAACAACTTTGTGGAAGGTGTCAAGGACAAGGGGGAGACAAAAGGGAAGAATGATTCAACTCATTGTGTACCACACAATGTGAGTATGAAATGCACAGAGGCCACCGTCCGTGGAAGAGGAGAATATTAAGGGTTGTCAAGGAAAAGTATGCACGGGTCATCCCAGGACTGTTCTTTTGTTTGTTTGTTTGTTTTTGTTTTTGTTTAGAATTTTAAATCTATTTTTTTCTTTTTTTAATTTTTTTTTATTGTTAGACTTATTAGGGTGACATTGGTTAGCAAGGATTACATAGGTTTCAGGGGTACAATTCTACAGTGCATTGTCAACTTGTATATAACAAGTTCACCACTTAATGTGACTGCTCTTTCTATCACCATATATTTAGCTCCCCCATACCCCTTTCCCAGGACCCTTCTAAGAAGAGGAGATTAGGGTACAGAAAATATTATTTTTCTTATCCTTTTTATTGTTGCCATACTCCTTCCAATGTATGCCACAGGAGATATAAGCTGCAACTTAGTTCACAATTAACAGAAAACAATTGCTCTTTAATCCCCAAATTTTACTATCAGATATTCAATGAGGATAAATATAATGTACCATTGTAGAATTGTGCTTTGAACTTAAATGTTACTGGAAAACATGTTATTCTCTACCTCCATCTTGGGACCCTTTGCATTGGAATCACACAGGGTGAATCGAGAGTTAAACACAGAAAGTTTTAGGAAGAAGAATTTATTAAGGACTATAAGAGAAAGATAAAATCAAATGTTAGGAGAACGTAAAGAAAGGGAAACGTATTTTCTGCTGGAAGAATCAAAGAAGATATAATGAGGAAAATGGCATTTGAACAAGTTCTGAAAATATAGGTAGAATTTTTACAAGCAAAATAACGAAAATAACGTTCTAGCAAAAAGGAATAGAATAATTATTGGTACTTGATTGGCTAGTGAAGATAGACTGATGGCTGTAATATTGGCATAGAGGTTGAGCCTAACTTTTAAAGGATTTATGCAGAGCGTTAAGAAGTTTGAAATTTATTCCTCGGTCACTTTGGTGGGTGCCTGCACAGAACTACATGTTCAGAATTATACTTGAGGAGAGTTTTTTTGTCTGCAGGACTGGGACAAAGACTGAAGGCTAAGAAGTGTTAGGAAGCAGGTGAAATTGTCCAGGTCTGAGGAAATGAGTCTTTGGGCAATGGGACAATGGCAATGGGAAGGAAGGAGGGGATAAAGAAGATAGATACTAAAGAGGGAAGAAGTTGGTTGTTAACTTGAAACTTTTTAAACTTGCTTTATCAATTTTTGGAATAAGAAAGTTTCGTCTTCAAAATCTGTGTGTTGGATCAGTTGAGATGTGGCCATTTTCAAGTCTCAGAGATGGAGACAACGAAGAGGGAGACAAAGGAAAAATATGTCTTGTTAATTGAGAGTTCCAAATTGCTACCAATAGTTTTGGTTTCAGTCTTCATTTAGCAAAATGGAAATAAACTTTACATCTATATTTCCTTGGAAAAA
Organism: Lyroderma lyra; assembly: GCA_004026885.1. Taxonomy (NCBI): domain Eukaryota; kingdom Metazoa; phylum Chordata; class Mammalia; order Chiroptera; family Megadermatidae; genus Lyroderma; species Lyroderma lyra. Next base: position 39,472 of record PVJL010010032.1, on the reverse strand, counting down.
ATTGGATTTATTGAAGTACATGTTCACATATTTAATTCAATTTACTTGTTAAATATCACAAGGTTATTTTGATAAGGAGATATCAGGCTTTAATCCTGACTAATAATAAACAAAACTTAAACTTTGGGATAACTGAAGTCAACTCAAATTTAAGTAGTTCAAGATTCCATTATTTTAATATTCAGTAATACCACTAAACTAGTTTTCAACAGTCATAGTGAGTTGATTATCCTGAGGTTGCTGTAATATTATATAACAAAGTTTTGAAACTACTTTATGACTGAACAAATTACGAATTTTGCTTTCATACTTCTTATTAGTAAATATTTCAATCATATAAAATGTCATTCCTTTATATTGCAATGGAATCACTTTCAAGTCTTAGGAACTTAGAATTTTCTATTTGAGGTTTTCTTTAACTGTAGCACTGAGCTTCCCATATGGCAAAAGAAATGACATTTTCTTTCTGCTATTTGAGTAATCTGCTTCCAAACAGAAAAAGTGGGAATAGGACCAAAACACCTGTGACACTTACCTTTGGAGCAAGATTTGAAGCCAATTAAATCATTTCCATATGATGTTTTTGGATGATAATTGCTATGGTAATTAGATGCAGGAGGAGCAGAAGGCCCTGAAGCCAAGAAGGACAGAGCTTGGAAGAGTTCAAGGCCCGTCACATTGGTGATTCTTACAAATTATACTCAGAAGAGAGCTGACTTGCCCCAAGTAGTTCACAAAGTGAACAGCCCAACTGTGTCTTATGTGTATTTTCTGCTTTCCAATTTTGACAGCTGCCTATCTGTTGTGTTCTGGTTGCTCTCTGAAAAACGTTTGTTACTCCCTGCCTCAGCTTGTTTTCAGTCATGGATCAGTATTAGTATAGCTTATCAATAATTTAAAATAAAAATACAGAAAACAACAGTAATGAGATCTCTGTAGGCACTGCAATGTCAACAGGAAAAATGAAGTCATGGTAATGAGAAAAACATGAGTCTGATTACTTTTGGAGAGTGAGTTCTCATTTTTTCATGATGGTATAAAAGCTGAAATTGTCTCCCCAGTAGTACTGCAGATGACAACAGCTTGGAGGTAGCTGGAGTTCTTCCTGATTTGATTTTCTCTTATTATTCCATGCATTATCAAAGTTAAAGAAATACGCACTCAAATCTTATCACTGCAGGGCCAAGATAGTTCTAGAGCTATTTCTTGAAGCCTTGTGATGATTTCCTTTAGTCTCTCTATGTGCTGACACTTCAAGGAAGCTCTCTTCCAATCTCACCTCAGCAACCACCTGCACCCCACCCTAAAACGGGCCCCCTGGGAGTATGCAAATCTTTATTGGCCTTTTGTTTTTATAGGTAAATTCTCTTCACTGTTCCTCCAAGCTGGAAGTTGCAATCAAGAGAAGGGGAAATATGAAACTGAGAGAGAGGAGTTAAAGGAAATTCAACAGACATTATATTTGAAAACTTTATTTTATAAGAAGGCTGTAAAGCTTTACTGAGAGGATTTTAACAGTCAAATATCTCACGTGACAGTTTGCATGGTTTCAGCTCATCTTGCTTGCATCCTGTGGTTGGCCTTCCTCTCCTTCTGAAATGTAAAGTGTTTCTAGTTTGGATAAAATGTTCCACCTGAGATTAAGGCCATCTCCGCCCTCCCCCTCGGGCCTTGGCTGAGCCTGTTTGTGGAGGTCAGCTACCTGGTCAGGCCCCACTGCTGGCCTTTGAAGGCACTCTAAAGTAGGTAACCTCTCCACGTTGACTTTGCTCACATCCCGTCTTTGCGGGAGCCCGTTCCCTGAAGATCAGTTTCTGAGTCAGGACTTTGAACCTCAGATGCTCCTTCATCTTCATTCTCTTGATCAGGTGTAATATCTGACTCTCAGCTGTTGGCTCCTCTTGTTGAGGTTGTCCGTCACTGGGTTGCTGGGCAACCACAGGTCCAACTGGCTCAGAAGACTCTCCATATTCTAGTAGTACTTTCCATATGGATCTTAATCTTACCTGCTCACTCATATTTCACACAGTTGAGTTTCAAGTAATGAGAAAGAATCAAGAAGGAAGGAACACAACTGCTTCTGGCCCCCCTCTGCTGGCAGAACTATTTTTGGAAACTTGAGTAGACTGAGAAAGGATATTTTTAAAAGAAGAGAAAATAATGTGGTTCTGATCCCTGGGTCAAATGAAGAATGAATGTGGAATGAGAAAGGGGTAGAGTTTCAGATTAAGCAGAAAGTATGCCTGAAACACATACATGTGTTCTCTCAGAGAAGGTGCGAGTTTCAGAAGCAGAGAATTAATACTTCAGAGAGCAGGCAGCGAAGGTGACCTCTTTTCACCTCATCACTGCAGAGGTTTTAACCTTCTGAATGCTGGCTCTTTTCTTGGAAAGAGCATAACTTTCAGGGAACCAACAAATGGATTGAAAGTGTTTGCAGAGATAGGAAAGACTGAGTCCATAGTAACGGCTGTATTATGATCAACAGTGCTATTTTGCTTCTTCCCCGAAGTTCCTGTTTATGTCTCACAGCCTTTATATTGTCTTCTCAAGAACTGAGCCAGTTGGCCAGTGGCCATGGTAAAATTGCATTGCTTGTGAGGATAACTACATTCCATCAGTGGACACGTCTTTCAGTATTCTGCTAAAGCTCAGTTTTCCATTTCAAACATCATACGGTTATGGGTGAATAGAGAACACTGTTTAAGAAAGGATTATTTGTTCAAAATAGTGTCCAAATACTAAGATACAGTGCAGAAAAATTATCCATATCACTAAAAAGTTTGAAATTATTCCCTCGCTTTTGGAAGCAATTTCCTATGACACCTATGCAAGGAACGCCTATGTGCCAAAAGCAGGGTTTTATTCTACACCATTGATTAACTTAGTGTAACCGTGAAGGTCACCAAGTTCAGAAATGCTGTTTTTTAATTTTACTTAAGGAAGGAAAACCAAGATGGCATGGTATAAAACTTGGAGTCGCTATAATTTTTTTTTGAAGTATATGTTGAAAATTTAATGACATGATACCTAAAGTCTTTTTTTTTTGATAACTTATTTCCTGTTATTATCTAAAATGAAGTATTTTTTAAAGTATCATTTTTGAATCTCATAAACATTATATCAATGTTGTGAATATGCATCCAGTGCCAGATTCTGGCAGTTTATAATTGCAGGATGTCAATATTCCAGGTAGAATGACTCAGTGTAGTTATTAACTCTGAAAAAGCACACAGTATATCACTCATTTGTGATAAATCACTAACATTCTGTTGTGGTGGCTATGCCATTATTTTCTCATTTTAGGAGAACCACTGAATGCAGCAAACCAGAATTATATCCTGTGTTGTATTATTTGCAAGAATGATTGGCTAGGCTCCCTAAGGCACTTATACAAACAGCTATTTGTTGTATTTCCAGGTGATAAACCTATTACTTTGGCAACTTACAGAAAAACCGTTAGCTCTATCCAGTACTCTTGGAATAACTGAGGCCCCTTATGCAGGGTACACCTAACAACAAGAGGCAAGGGGCGGGAACCGAGGGCAAGGCCTGAAGGAGGGGGTCAGTATCTAATCAATCAACTGGGAGGAAGGGGGAAGAACCCAGAGCCTTCAAGTGGCAGAGGAAGGAATCCAAGATTAGTCATTTATACTTGGTTTGTTTGTATGTTCATTTATTTCTTTATTTTAAAGAAATAACATAATATTTTATGTTAAATATTTCTTTTTTAACCCTTCTGAAATATTGCTACTAATGGAATGACAGTCTTTAAATTTTCAAAACTTCCAGTACACTTAATATAAGCACCCTCTAAGCAATCACAAGCATAACTTTCTTACTAGGCATGAGAAAGCTTGAATCTTCTGCACTAAAAGCCTGTACAAAGTGTAAAAGGAGAAATAAACAGGACTGATATTTATGAGGTCTGACAATTTCATGAACTCATCCTAGAGAAAGTGCTATGTACCTCATTGCTGAGTATCACTACAGTCACCTTCGAAGTCCTCCCCTTGGGAAGCTGTGCACCGACACCCGTGCCTAGTCCACCCTTCAAAGCAGTTTTCGAACTCTTTCTGGAATGGCCATCAGAGCTGTCATCATACCCAAATTCTGACAACTAAGTTCGTGAACTTGCCACCGTGCACTTATGTTGGCAGCAGTGCACAAACAACTTGGTAAGGTGCTGCCAACGTAAATGCATAGTGGCAAGTTCATGACTTGGCAGATTTTGGAGCACTTTTTCTAGGATGAGTTTGCAAAATTAATTGTCCGACCTCATACACCAACAGCGTATATAAAATTCAAAAGTTAGCATCCTATATCTTCCATATTAGAGCATATATACATAACACTTTATTTTTTTAAGTGTTCATTTTTCTCTCTCCTAATAAATTTTAAGATTTATGAGAAAATAAGTTTGCAACTTTTTGAAAAAGTATAGAATTCAGCATCATATGTCATGATGAATGCTGGGGAGTTTACTAACAACACCAGGGGTTTCTTGAAAATTTTATTGGTAGATTTTTGTTTGTTTGTTTGTTTTTCACCGTCAGGAAATCTGTAAGCTAAATTTCCTTTTCTCCAGGTTTTCTTTAATTTATACCTTCTCATACTTTATTTTAGATGAATCACAGAGACATGCTAAATAGATCCACTTGGTCAACTACTGTAGTGTGAGGGCTCTTACGAGGCAACATTTTCTGTTGTTCTCTCATGCAGTCATCAGTGCATTGAAAGGGAGGAGATTCTTCACAGGGATACTTAAGCAATCAATGAACGATAATAATGTGTGGGAGCCACTGAAATTTGATTAGTGACTTTTTCACTTTGCGTAGAGATAACCTTTATTGATATCATTAACCAGATGAAATGCTGGTTTGATGCAGCTCTTTTAACCGTGGAGCTTGGTATTGATTGAGAAGCAAGATAGCTGAGATTATTCTGTCCGAGCTGTTTACAGAAACATTCCTCTCCTTTGTCAAGGCCCTCAGAGTAATTTTTTTTTTTTTTTTTTTTACCATCAGCTAACAGAAAGGAGAAACCAAGGACATTTTCTTACTTTAGTTCTGTTTCTATAAACAAGACTATTTGAGAGAGTTACTTGTCTTTTAATTATTTTTATACACTCTAACCCAGCGCTTTCTGAATGCTCACAAGAATGAAGATGTATTAGCAATTTTTGTGTGGCCTACATGCCTCCCCTTTTCTGTTATTGTTATTCTCAATGATCTCTCCTTATACAGCTCCTCCTTAGTATTCTCCAGTTCAGAGAGCTTATACTACTTCTACATGTGTTTATATTTAAACAAACCAAGTACACCTATTTGTTGCCCTTTGAAAGTCACATGTTATCATAGGGAAGACCTAGAGACTTTTTGCCCATTGGTCCAAATAGCTTATTATCTTTGAAAGATTTGATCTGTATCTGCTTGTGATACAATAGAAATGAAATATTTGTTTAGCCTTGTAATGACTTAACAAAGGAATCAAACCTTAAATTTTAATACCTGATCTAATGTTTAAATGAAAGTCAGCTCTTAAATTTAACATATTATATAATAATATATGTGAAAGGTAGATATTACTTAAAACTGTGCTTTTCAACTTAATTTGGTGAGACTGATTTGAGAATAATTCTGTTTATGCTGTATGTATTAGACTGTGTACTGAGTGGAATATTTGAACATGATATGAATGGAATTTTGTTTTGATCGATTTGTGAACTTAGTTCAGAGCACATATGTGCTATCTATGCATTCATAATAAATAATTAATGTTTAGCAAATAAGCACTAGAAAAAAATGGGTCAAAAGATTTACTAATGTACTGATATAAAAAGATTTTGGAAGAGGGATTAAATAATTATTAGGGTGAAAGTGTTTTCATATTCTCTTAGGTCTCCAAGTACAATAGTAGTTTAAAGAACTGTGGACATCTACTATTTTTTATTAGAAAACTTCTGATATATTAAGAAAACATAATTAAGTTAAAAATTATTATGGATTTGCAGTTTCAGAGGGACAAAAATTAGCAAAATATAGAGGATTGTAGGGATAGCTCATAATAATAGATAATGGTTGTTTATCGGAAAACTGAAAACGTATCTAATTCTAGATTTCAAAGACAGAAAACAATTTTTTCAGTTGGAAAATACATTTTTTTTTAATCAGTAGTCACTCTTCCTTAAAGCATGAAACATCATGTACAGCATAGTCTTGTGGTAAAGAAAAGTTGAAAACAGAGCAGAAGTAAATTTACACTCAATAGCATGAAGTTGCTTTTGTTTTGTGTTTTGGTTTTGTTTTGTTTTGTTTTTCACAGCATCGATTTGTTTCTTTTCCATCTTTGTGAATTACAGATAACTCTTTCTGAAAACATTAAATTGTTGATTTGCTGCACCTTACTACTGAATTAGATTTCTTGTACTATGTCGTCTGTTTTCAAGAGTGGTAATGTAAAATCAGAATCCTCAAGGCCCTGGAGGGAAAATTCATAAAAAATAATGTTTCCACTTTTTAATCCTGAATATCGTGATTCACTCATCCTTTTATATATAGAAGAAGGAAATGGAAAAGAGGGTGGGTGGTGGGAACAGAGAATTAAGTGGAGACAAGAGAGAAAGAGAGAGAAACAGAAAGGGAAGGAGGGAGGCAGGGAGGGAAATGAAAGAAAGAGAAAAAAAGAAAGAAACGGTTGGGAAAGAGACAATAATAAAAAATTGGAAGAAGATTTTGGAATTGACTGTACTTGCATAGAGGTCTGGGGTGCAATTTAAAACACTGAAAGAACTTGCTGCTTGGCCACTGCCATACCACTAGGACCTTAAAATTGAACCATTCTTTAAAAATCAGTAGTGTACAGCTCCTTGCCATGCAAAGTATAACCCTCTGACCACCAGTATCAACTGCAAACTTGTTAGAAAATCAAATTCTCACATCGCCACTCACATTCCAGGGCCAGAATCAGAACCTGCATTTTTAGGTAAAGCCCCAGGTGATCATAGACTTGTAAAAACTAGGAAGTATAGGCGTATATGGCCCTGTGCCTACTGGAAGAATACGTACTTACTTATTCCTGCCTGCATGATTAGGGACCACAAACAAAGAAACAGCATGTGAAAAATTAAAAAGAAAAGAAAAGAAAAGTCTACCAGGATGAAAACATAAATAAGAGAAAATGCAAAATTCCACATTTATGCCAAGTGCCTCCCAGAAGAAAATAAATCACTCAGGTCATTTATTAATTAGCTCTAACTGGAGAAAAGCAAGCTACATTGGGTCCGATTGCCTTTTTCTGCTTCTCAAAAGCAAATGAAGCTTTCTTGCAATTTTAATACTGGACCAACAGTTTTAAATGATGCATTGATCCTTACAAGCTCAAGTCTTCAGGTAATACTTTGATGTTCTGGTTTTGAATGAATTTAAATATTTCTCCAAGTTGCACTGCTTCTAACTATCCATTTCCATAGAGATATGTGATTTTTAGAATTTGTGTGTGTGTGTCATGTGATCATCACACACGTGTGCACACACACACGCACACAGTTTATGACATTCCTGTAGAAGAGAAGGGGAGGTACGTCTGACTACCAGGAACATTGGAGACTTGAATAGACCATCTCAACATCAACAAAACCAACCTGAGGACCTGGGAGGCAGGAAGGAAAATGGCATCTGTCCTTCAGTGTACAGATTGCTATAGTGGGACAAATTATTAACGAAGAGGGAAATATATGTTCAAATTTCAGTATTCTATTTTAGTCAGGTCAGTAGTGATTTATTTCTAGATGATGTTAACCAATGTCTACTACTCAACTCATCTGACTAGTGAGGCCCTTCTCAAACCATGACATTCTTGGGAGAAGTTAAACTCTCTTACCCTTGTTTTTGTCTGGCAATGATCCTTTGATGTGAAGTAGAGAGCACAGTACATGTTTGTATGTATAATGCTACGATGCTTACATTATTAATTTTTGTTTATCTTTGAAAGTGGCTGTTGAGTGAAGAAAATGCTCTAAACTTGAAAATCTTAAGATATTCTGACGGTACAGCCAAATAAATGTACCAACTTCTTAAGAATCATATAATCAGAAGGAAAGATAAACAAAGTTCTTACAAGGTAGGAAGAGTGTCAGAGACTCACTCTTATAGTCTCAGAGAAACCAGACCATTTAGAAGTGACTGCTGTGTTTACCATGAGCAAAGTGAAGTGAATTTGCATGACAACCAGCAAACATACTCTAGCAAAATAATAACAACAACAAATGAAATAATTAAAAACAAAGAAAGGAGAGAACACATGAGAAGAGCATGCCACATACAGGTTGAAAATAAAAGTATGAAAAAAAAAGAAAATAAAAGTATGATAAGATAAAAACAAGGTAAAATCTAAAGTCCTCCACAAGTACCCAATGCTATATGCATTACAAAAGAAAATTTATTACCTAAATGAGCCATGAATTTCATAGATGTGAGCTTAAGACAGAGGGATAAAACAACAAGGGAAAATATGCTTCTGAGTTGGATAGACAAATTGAGAACTTAAAAAATACCTTTATATAATCACTTCTCGGCCTTTTGGCTAAGATCAAGTGTAAAAATACCTTTATAAATCTAAAAAGTAAATTAGAATTAAGAAAGATAAAATGACAGAACTGCACATGAGATCACTGGCAGGAAGGAAATAAATACTTGAAATAATTGTGGTGAAAGCAGAGGGAAGACACAGAAAGTAGAATAATTAGCAAAAAGATGATAGATGAGAAGGAAATGATCAGTATCCCTGGAGTGCAAAAGCCAATAAAATAGACTAGGAAAAATATTTAAAGACATAATGAAAGAAAAAGGTAGAATAAAAGAAGTACCTGAATCATTAGATTAAATGGGCACCTCAAATTGACATAAAACATCTGGACATAACCTTGTTACCTAACTTCAGGGGAAAAGAGAAAATTCTGCTGGAATTCAGATAATAAAATCAAGTGACAGAGAAAGGAAGAAAGAAACAGGCTTACCTCAGACTTTTTCACAGTAATTTTGAGTGCCTGAAGACACTGAAAAGTTCTGAGAATAATAAAGTGATACCAATGAATACATATTCAGGCCAGCTTCAGTAGGAGCTGCACTTACACAATACCCATGTTTTCTTGAAAAAATTACTCAAATGTAAATTTCATGAAACCAAAAGTGAATCAAATCAAACTCAGGAATGAGAATATGTGATAGAATTCTCACAGGGACATTGAATTAATTTAACTATAGAACTAAGATTAATCAACTGGACAAAATAGGGTTACAGGACAGAAAGCAGATATAACATTATTGTTAATATTTTGTGAACATTTATAAATAATAAAATGTAGGAGAAAATGAGAGGAGAGATGGGAGGAAGTATAAGTGATAATCTTCCATGTTTCTTAACCTGAGGATTCAATCATTGTCAAAACTCAAAACTTGTGATTAAAAAAATAAGATATACTCTGTGTATATGTGTTTATGTGTGTGTGTGTGTGTGTATATATATATATATTTTTTTTTTTTTTAATTTTTCCTATCTCAGTCTGTGGAGAGAGTCAAGTAGCAATGTCATGAGTGTTCAGCACTTGGTTTCTAAATGCCATTCTTCGTTAAAATAAATCAAGGTGAGAAGATTAATTTAAATCTGAGACAAGGAAACTACAGCTAAGCCTGAAGCATCCTGTTGCACCAGAAATAAGGAAGTACATAATAAAATAATTGGTTTGAACCAATGAATAAAATTAAAATTCATGAGTTCATATTAATTTAAATAAATAGGTAGATTGGTATAATGGGAAAGCTGTTTCATGGAATAGAGTGCCAACTAATAACATAGATGAAGTGGAAGAGTTAGAAAATCATCAATGACTGCTACAACTACTGGATGAGAGTATGATCAGCAATGGATTAAAGTTAACTTCATCAACATCAGGGCAATCTAACAGCATGTGCCTCTTGATATGATGCATTGAAAAAGACACAGTTTCATTTTTCTGGCATTTCTGCTAGAAATGCATAATTTGAGTCTAATCATGAGGAAATATTAGGCAAACCCAAACTGAGAGATGGTTTGTAAAATAATTTGCTTATACCCTTTAAAAATTTCAAGGTCAATAAACACAAAGTAAGGTAAAGGAACCGTTCCAGGTTAAAGAAGGATATAGAAAAATGACACTAAATGCAATGTGACTATTGATTGGATCCTGAAATGGAAAAATAATAGCTCCATAGGACATTACAGGGACAATTTACAAATTTGAATATGGACTGTGGATTAGATAATATTGTATCAATGTTAAATTTTGTAATTTTGACAATTGTACTGAAGCTATGTAAGAAACTATCCTTGCTTTTAGCAAGTACACAGTGTTACTGACAAAGTTATAAACTGTCGCCAACTTACTCCCATGATTCAGAAAAAAAAATCATATATATATACATAGATAGGTAGATTAGTAAATTGGGGGAGAGTTTTGTTCGTAGTCTTCTTACAATCCTACTTTAGGCTTGAAATCATGCCAAATTAAAAAGTTACAAAAACAGAATGATGACTTACAGCTCTCTTATAACCCTTTCCCCTTGCACAATTATTTCTGTTGCCACATGCATCTGAGTGAAAGCAGGCATCTCCAAAATTTTTCACCAAACAACATATCCTAATGCATGTGTGTTTCATTCATATGTTTATAAACTACACACACACTACCAATACATCGGTATTTCATTGGAGTGCCACATCTCAGTCCTTGTTCATCTTTTCGACCTACACTCATTATTCTGGGGATCTCGTCTGTTCTTCTATCTTTAAATGTCATTTACTTCTAAATAACAAATTGAGTTTGAAGAACAGAAACATTCTAACATTCCACAATACCTCTCCCCATGACTGAAATATGTGTTCTCTCATAGGAAGATATTATTAACATAGATGATGATAGATTCATTGAATAATGTAAAGGAAAAAAGTTAAAGAGATGAAGTTCATTACAAGGCCAAGGATGATCAACTGTAGTTTCAAGGATGAAAACTTAAAGAATACACTGATGAAAATTTCTAAGAAATCTAATATTTTCTGGATAGGCTAAAACTGCCAGTAATTATCTTGCTATTCATAACTGTTAGCTAACAGTTGGCATATAGTAATGTTTTATTTTCTAGAAGTTAAGATGATGGAGATAATACAGATACCCTCTGTTGATGATGGAGGGAATCAATTCAAGTCAGACTTCTTATTGCTTAGTGGTCATATAGTGATGATGAAAAATATAGGTTTGAAACAGATATCCTCACACAAAGCAATGATTAAGAGACATTCAAAGAAGTGGTTATTGAACACTTGATAAAAATAAGAAGGGGTACTAGTGATGTCAGTTCACATACGGTTGTTTCCTGGCAGCTACTCCCTCATTGATGAGATTAGGGTTGTAGATGTGATTCATCCATTCATTCAAATTGGTAAACATTTATTAGGTACTCATTTTGCTTGGGGTAAAGGAAGATAATGTTTTATTTTTCAAAAACAGATTTATGAATGCACATATATATTATGTGCACAATTATACACACTTGTGGATAGATATAGATGTATAGATATATAGATCGGTGATAGATAGTCTAGATTGATTTACAGCAACAGTTGAAAGTCATTAATTCTTAAGAATAGTATTGGTGAGGATTGAAAGGGTAGGAACATTAAATTTTACATTCTATACTTTCTTATTGTTTATATTTTTATAAGGAACTATGTTATTTCTGTATTGAAAAGGAATAGAAATAATACCAAGAAGAAGTCCAGCTTCCTTATATTTAGTTGCATTGAAGTTTGAGATCCAATAGCACAGGATCTGTGGGCGATTTGTTTTCATTATTTTCTGAACCATGTTTGTGTGTCTAGGAACTTGTCAAAGATTACAGACAAGAGAGGTGCCTCCTCTAATCATTTCTCATGTTCTGTCTTATAAATGTGGATTCATTCTTTCCTTGTGAAAACTGACAGCATTGGGAAGCCACTTGACACTTCTGACAGAAACCTTCTTTGTCTGTATAAACTCAAGGAGCTTCATCCTCAGTGTGTTTTTGGAGCCCAAAGCTTAATATTTAAAATTTTTAAAACACAATGTGGTCTGGCATTTTATATCTGATGACTTTATCCCTAAGAAAATCCTAACAGTCCTCTTTTATACGCTAAAAAATGACATGTCTTCCCCCTGCCTATGTTTATATTCTTGGGAGTCTTAAAAAAAAAGTCAGTATTATGAGTATTATAGTTGTTTTGTCAATAATTGGCTTTTTAAATTTCTTTACGATGCAACAGCTGTCTTCCCAATCCTCATAGGTAAATAAACCTTAAACCAATTTAAAACACATGGGAGATGATTATCTTAGAGAATAGTCAAATTTCACATCTGAAAATACCTCCGAGATAATCTTACTACATCCTCTCATTTCATAGGGGAGAAAACTAAGCCCCAGTGTAGTGAAATGTTTTGGCCAAGGTCATACAGCTAGTTGCTGACAGAACTGATGTGGGAAATCTAGTGAATTTTGGCTGTATCCTGTCTGTACCTGGGAATGTTTGCTACCAGTGCTTTGCCCATCCCTTTGGCTGGCCTAGTAAGGAAGCTCGCCATAGAAGAAATGATGTCCTTATTTAGTTTCAGCAGAGTTCAGGAGTGGAGCAGGAGAGTGGATTGAGATTTGATTCAATCTAGTATATACTAATACTGACTCACTAATGGTTCATACGTTGGAAAGTAAAGCCTGTGCTTATTTTTAAATAATCAAAATAGCAAGGGGCACCCTCTATACCACCAAAACCAATACAGTTTATAGCCAAAATGTTGACATGTATACATTACTTTCTGGGAGAGACTAGACACTGTATATCTGTTATCTGTGACTCTTATAATGAAGTTATTTTTTTTATTGTTCTATCTCATTTTTAATAAAATAATCTATGTATAGGCTGACCAGACATCCTGTTTTAAACAGGACAGAAAACAATGGTACTGTTCTGTTTTGAATGGTACGTATGGTCAGGCTACTGACACCTTGAATTTAGCCCAGTGAGACCAGGTGGACCATATGTACTGTTTGAAATGAAACAGGACCATTGTTTTCTGTCCTGTTTTTGAACACTTTGTCTTAACTTGTGTAAGAATTCTGACTTATCTTACCTCACTTTAGGAACCAGTTACTCTAAGACCTATGACCTCATTCTTGATACAGTCATCATTTGAAGGTCAGGTTAAATTCTGACCTCTAGGTAGGGTGGTATATATCCACATTTTCCTGTAAGAGTCCTGGTTTTTATCTGCCATCCCACTGTAATGAATAATAGTGCCTCCTTTTACGTCCAAGAGTCAAGTTTGGGCAGCAAAGTGTGTAATTATCCTGCTCACAGTGGATGTGAAATGTTCTAGAGAAGGAATTTTCTTACTCTAACTTTAAGGCAAATCAGATTTTTTTTTCTGTTTCAGCTATGTCTACTTCTTTCTGTTTTTAATGTCTTAAGAGATTTACCTCTTGCCCTCCCAGATTCACTGAAACTGATTTCTCTTTGAAACCTCATTCTGCTCAAAACTCAATATTTGACTTGATTGAACTAGGGTATCGGCCAAGTCCACTTTGATTTTGGTTTCAACTGGCTGTCCTAATATAGAGTGTGAATAAATTTCCCAGGCTTAACAATAATTAGATTATCAAGAGGAATTTGATGAAGAATTTGTGCTTTGCAGAGTAGCTAAACATGTAGTTCCATAGAAACAATACAAATACAATTGTTTGTGTGTTGGATCTCAGATCTGAACACGCTCATGCCTAGAAAACCCAAGCAGTCCTGTCCGAGGAATATCTTAAGGCACTGCCAAATTACATTCCAAACAATCCCTTCAAGTCTAGTCACTCAAGTTTAAAAAGGTGTTCAAAGTTTATGATCTGAAAGTTTATGATCTAAAGAATATGGGCTTTGTAATCAGATGGAGTTCAGATTCTGCCATCACTCTTTCAAGTTGCATGCCTCAGTTTCCCCATCTGTATATGGAGAGAGTTTATGAAAAATGTCCTGAACATAATGAAGACTTACTACATTTTCATGCCATTCCAATCCTCGATGCATTGTTCTGTAATGGTTTTATAGAGATCTTGGAGGTCACTCTGTCTTTCCCACATCTTACTACCTGTGGAAAAAATTTACATTATCTTTTGAAGCCATCTCTCTCTGTCACTATTTCTAATTTCAGACCACCACAGCCTCTTACTTGGATAAAGAAACAACCTATTTAGGTAGTCCTTTAGACCACCTGTCCCTAAATTCCTTTGCCACTTTGCATTCTAAAAACAAAATATCCTCTTTAAAAGAAAATAGCTACCTATTTTCTTCAGGATAAAAACCAAATTTCAGAGTCTGGAGTTTACTCATATTTCCTTCTGTACATTTTATCAATTAATCTGTCTTTTAGTCTTCATTCCAGAAATGATCCAAGTGTGCCCTGTCTCCTGCCTGGGATGTCAGTCCTCTTCCCCTCCTTCTGCTTTCAAAATGCACCCTGGCTTTATCTTCCCCAAGAAGCCTTCTGTAGTCCTTCCCATACTGATTTTATGCTACTTTGATTTGCTCTCCTATAACCCCATGCTGATTACCCCAATAGTCTGTGAATTTTTCCGACCTCCAAAGGGTCAGGTTTCTGACATAGGATTTTGTCTTTCTTTCTACCCAAGCATTGCACATTATACAGACTCATATGCATGAGCTTCAATGAAAGAAAGGAGGGAAGGGACCTTATTTTCCTGCAGAAATTTATATTCTGGATGAAGACATATTATCATCCCCTGAGTTAAAAAGGAGTAATCATACAGGCATCATTACCTAGCACAGAGCTTTGTCCATAGAAGACAATCACTGAGTATTTGCAGCTTTGTTTCATTGACAAAATAAATAGCACTTATGTATTCAGATTAATATGCACGTAGTGCCATAAAAAGGGGCACTTAAAAAAAAAGATTTTAAATAGTTTTATTCATCACTGAATGACAAAAGTATTCAGGGAAGAAGTTTCTTCTGCCTGGGTGTCCTGGGGGAATACAGCTGTTTAGGTGCTTGGGAAAAGTAATTTTCTTCCAAATAAAGAACCCCTCTCTCTGCCATTACACAGCTACCTTTCTGGTGTGTCTGGACCCAGAGTGTGTTGAGCCAGTCACATTATCCCACAAAGGCCTGAGCCCCAGGACCCAGAGATGCTGACTCAGTGGGACAGGTAATTAGGAAACAGGAGGCAGAAACAAGAGATGAAATTTAATTTACAGCTCACTAGAGAGATCTGAATCAATGTAAAGGAAACCTGAAGTGGGAGATTCAATTATCTGTGAGCTCACCTCTCTCAAATTATTTTGTCTGTCCCCTTTTCATTTAGAAAACATATGTTGTGAATGCAAGGATTTAGCTTCGGCTCCCGAAGAGTTGGCAGCTGAGAGCAATTTCTTGAAACCTCCTGGAAAAAATAGAATTAGTTTTAGGATATCTGCTCTTTCAATAAGGGCAACTATTACAGAGTTGAGGATATGAGGGCGGTGTCCGGGAGCTCTTAGGGCCTTCTAGTGGATGACTCACACGTCTAGTTAGGTGCATCTATCCACAGAGGGTGTATGTTCTGGCCTTCGTGTTAACAAAATTCAAAGGCTTAGAGGCCCCTTGTATAGATCCAAATTGAGACCCTTTTCTTATTTCCTGTGATGCCTAGCTCTGAGCCACAGGAGATTTGCAGGTAAGTCAGTTGCAGAACTAGATTCATCTTTGCTTTCGTGCTTGTGGACTAACATTACAACAGTTGTTGACTGAGGAATAGTAACCCAGGCAGGAAATATAAATAATTCATTCAAGACATATTTGTCCGATGCCTATTTTACAGTGGACACTGTTCTGCACACCCTGAATAATGTGGATTAAAAAAACTAAATCTGATGCTTTGGATGTTATTATTTATCATTTATAATGTATTTCTGATCTTATAAAACTTATTCTAAAGGAGATAAAATAAACATTTAAACTAACTAACCAATTAAATGAATGAATAAATGAAAAAATAACTAAAAATAATTTTGGAGTGTGGTAAATGCATGAAGAAAAATCAAACTAGGAAAATAAAGCAGAGAGTGTGTAGTGAGGAGGATGGTTAGCTAGAGTGGTCAGGAAACCTTTTTTCTGGAGAGGTAGCATGTGAGATTAGTCTTGAGGGCTGAGAAGGAGGTAGTCCTGTGAGGACATGAAAGAAGAACATTCTAGACAGATGAAACATCAGGTTAGTAAAGCAGTAGGAAAGATAAACTGGGGCAAATTATGCAGGGCCCAGGAGGCAATTGGATTTATACTGAGGATGAAGGGAAATTATTGTAAAGATGAGGCAGGAGAATGATGGGAAATCATTAGAGGGTATAAAACAGGGTATAATGGGAAACCATTGGAAGATAAAAAGCAAGGAAATGATGGGAAATCATTAGGGGGTATGAAGAGGAGGATAATCACTCAGGCTACTATGAGAAGAATAGGTTGTGGGAGGAGATGGGCAGCAAAGAAAGCATGAGCTTGAATTGGTTTAAGTAAGTTAGTTGATTCTTGAGATTTTTATTTGCATTAGTTTTGTGAGACTGTTAAAAACTTCCATTTATGAAATCTCCTCCCAAGCCTAGAATGTTGCAATTCAGTAGCTGTTCATGCAGTCACTTCCTTTCACTGCTATCACAAAAGAGCTCTCTGGGATTCCTTAGTAAAAGCCTTCTTCTTGTGTTACTGTAAACCTGAAAACTGAGAAGAGGAGATAAAGAGTTCGAGAATTCCAACTGCCTTGCCTGTGTTAATATAGTCTGCCCTGAAGTTCACCTCTTCTGTAAGTACTTCTCCCATCAGTGAAATTCAACTCCACAGGTCCAGCCTTAATAACACTAACTATTCTCCTCCAAACTACCCTAGGATTCTGAAATCCAGAGCATGCCCAAAGTATGTAGGGCAACCTGGAATATGTCCAAGGGACCAAAATATAGACAGGGACAAAAAAATAGATGTATTTTAAATGGTTGTTTGTCATTGTGCTGTTGTAGATGGTGTGGAATTCACATATTGACAGCACATGCTTCCATTCCAATGGGTAGAAATGAACTGTGCCATGAATTACAAAGTAAGTTTGAGGGCCAATTTCCTGTCGCTTGCACTGGTCACCAAAATTGCTAGTTCCCTCTTTGCTTAAACTATTTTGAGAGACTTTGGTTCTTGAATTCAATACCTATAATCTATTGTCTGTGGCTCAGCCCACTTCTGTTCTAAACAACCTGCCAGTACATGACTTCTCCTTTTACCTTCCTTCCTGAGTCCACCCAGCAGCCCTGAATCACCCTGACTCACTCCACCAAAACCCCTGTGTGTCTCCTCACAGCCTGCTTCCCATAAAAATATAAGATTTTACTCACATTTCCTTCCTGCTCCCGCTGACAGACAAAAGGCAACGTGCTCAAATCAAAAGTAAAGAAGTAAAAGAAAAATACAGAATACTTTCAGTAAAACCAAGTAATATGTATCAGTGTGTCGAACTCTTGTTATCTTTGACATATTAGTGTTACATGTATAAATGTAGGTGTTAACGCCTTTGGGAATTATTTTGGATAAAGCTCAATGAGATGAAATTCATTGAGAAACAAAGGAGGATAGGATCCTTTTGTTGTGTCAAAAAACACAAAGTATGGTTTTGTAAGATTTTATTCTCCACATTTATGGTTTGAATCTCAGGTGCTTATTTGTCAGGTTTAGAAATTGAAAAATACCCACTAATTATTCAACATTTTGGTAAATATGTTTCAAAAAACTAATGATTAATTTTCAAAGTATACTTTTCTAATTATTTGGTCACAATTACATTGCTTTTTCCCAAAAAACAAGGCAAGAGTAGATATAACGTAAGCTTAAAAGTGGATGAGACATTAAAACCAGTGAATTTCAGAGCTAAAGAAGGAGTAATAGTTTGAAAATTGGTCTTGAATGATCTGAGCATTTGCTATTTGTATCTTTGAATTATAGCATCTAAAGTACATTTGAGAAGTCACATTAGGTGGTGAACTTATTACACAACAAGTTGACAATGCACTGTACAATTGTAAGCCTGAAACCTATGTAATCCTTGCTAACAGATGTCACCCCAATAAGTCTAACAATAAAAATGAATTTAAATAAATAAATAAATAAATAAATAAAGTACATTTGGCTTTAATATTTTAAGGAGCCAGATCACATAGAAAGATTAACAGTGACCAGAGCAATTTCAGTCTGGACCACTTCATATTCTGGTTTATTTCACCCGAAGATGGATATTGTTGAGAGTGGGCAACTCAGTCAATAGGATATAAATAAACTTTGGGCACATGCCTAAGGTGTAAGAATGGATAAAAAGGTAGTTGCAGAAAACTGGCCTTCTCATCTAAACTCTTTGATTTTAATTGAAAATTATACAGTTCTCTTAAAAAGCTGTTGTACATCAATTTTTATATTCTACAAAAGAAGGATGAGTTAAGTTTATAAATACTCAATATTTGTTAAATTAGTGAATTAATGAATAAGTGAATACATTTCAGAAAGAAAAATTTCAAAAAAATTATTGAAGATCATCACTCCTTCAGCTACAGGAAAAGAACATCTTCATATATAAATAGGAAATTTTATGTACAAGACATCAAGTAAAAGTCATGAAGTCATTATGTTGCTTCTCTTTTATTTAACAGGACATGTAATCATTAATAATCAAGAATAATGTATATGTGGGGTAAAAAGCAAAAACAACTTCACAAATTGAAAGTGGGTTTTTGTGGAAATAGTAATGTGTATCACTGATCCTGAGTAGGAATACCAAAGACTTTCTCTAGCACCTGTCACAGCAGTATCTCTTGTACGTCTTCGGTAAGGACTAAGGGATATTAACCTTCCCTGAAAAATGGCAACTCCTGAGACATAAAAATATTCTGCAAAGGAAAAGATTATACCCTAGGTATTTGAAGAAATTGAGCATTCTCGGGAAAATTTTAGTATTAATAATTTAAAGCAGAGGGAAATATCTTCTCTGAAAGGAGGCGGTTCTTCCATCATAATTGTGTCACTGCTCCCTGCCAGCTCATTTGGGTATTATACAAGGATACAGAAGAAAGGGTAAGTCATTTCACCTCGGGTCCATCGGAGCAGTGTTAAGAGCATTGAATTGGGAGTTGTGAAACCTGTCACCTACTTCTGTTGTTAGCTATGTGCATGACCTTGAACAAATGGTATTTTCTCTGGACACCAGATTTCTAATCTATAAAATGAAGGCATTGGGCTAAATTTTATTGAAGAGTCTGATGTACTTTCTTTGATTCTCCTTCCTTTTTTTTTTTTTTTTTTGTTGGTCTTTTTTGTAAGTGCTCAAATACTACGTTATTTAAGGTATATTTCTTAGTGGGTTTTTTTTTTTTTTCCCTCCCCTCTCTGCCTCTTTCTTTAATATATGGGATAGGAGGATACTGACTAAGTCTGAAGGGAAGGAGGAGGAAGAAAATTAGCTACAGGAAGAGTTTATATCCCCCTCTACAAGGAAACTACAATAGCTACCACCGCTTTGGAAGGAATGGTTTATGTCCAAAGAGCATTTTCCAGACAAGCTCTGTACTTTTTTGCCAACAGAATTAACTTTAAACTGAAGGCAGTAGACAGTTAAACAAGAGCCGGCACTGGGAACAGCTGTGAGTAGACAAGACCAGTTACTTATAAGGTACTGTTTTTCACTCACGGAAATCTCTTTCAGGGCTCATTTGTTTCTGCGCACAAGTATTCTGGGGTCCCTTGACCTTCGTCTCCCGCCTTACCTCTATTCTGAGAGAAAGCACATTGTTTGAAATAGCTCAGCTTTTTAGCTGTAGTGTTCTGTGGCTATTGATATTTGACACGACTAGAATTTCATTTTGTTTTGTTTTGTTAGGTTTTGTTTTCAGGAACCAAATGATTGTTGTTGTTATTTTAAAGTGTAGTTTAGTTTTGTTCCTTGACTGAATCTTGTCATGGGTGTTTTTCATGTTTATTGTTCGTATGGGATAAATAAGGATATTGTTTAATATTGCAGAATATGTACAGAATGTTCTTGACTAATCGGGAGGGATAGGTTAATGCATCTTCAACTTGAAATATATAACCGATACAGAGCCAATCAGATAAGAGGACCAGGGCAGGGCAGCTCCAGGCGCATTAACTCAGTTCGTGGAGGCTAACTGACCTCATCATAGCTGAGAGGATCGGACCTGGGAAACATACATTTTTGGATTGGAGTTTTACTGCTCTAGTTTGCGTCTCTATTTAATTGCTAATTTTAACCCTTGCTCCCCTTGACTCCCATTTATTTTTATAAATTCTGGTAAACTTGCTATTTTTTTTTTTAAATTTATCTTGTTTAAACTTACCCACTTTAAAGGAACAACAGTCCTAAGAAGTGTGACATTTGCAATAAGATTTCAAATCACTGAACTGTGGAGGGGCTCTCGAAGCAGAAGGGGAATCGCTCAAAGTGGCAGTAGAGTAGACAGAAGGGACTGTCTCTTGTCACCCAAGGTGTCACTCTTCCCAGAGGCCTGGATAGCTAATATATAATATTTGCTGCTGATAAATACACAAATAATAAAGACATCAAATAAGGAATCCTACATATGCAGCCTTTCCAAAGAGTGACTGACACGAGTTTACTACTGAAAACTTCAAAAGTTTTAGAAAGAATTTGGCCATTTTGGGATAGTTAACTTTCTGAGATCCACTCTATATTTTGATTCTCTCTAGAGGGGACTAGATTTAATGTTTTCTGAATTACTCAGCATTTTCCTCTTCAGTACACGTTGTAGACCTATTCTATAATGTAATGATACTTTGGGGGCTTATTCTGTGGTGTGTAAAGCCATTACTTCTTATGTCAGAAGATCAGATAATCACTACGCTTTTTACAATTCTTGCATTATTCTTGAATTATTTTATTACAGCTTTTTCTCCTGTGTTCCATATGGAAGTGTGACTTCAGTATTTATTGGTCTGGACTGTTTGCATTCCTTTAACAACTCCTTTCAGCCTTGGCCACCCTTTTATAACTATTACTTCTTGTGTGCTGTGCATAAGAAAACAAAAAAAAAATGTTTCTATAAAATTTGGGGTGGAATAAGAGTCAATAACATTAATCAGGGGCCCAAGATATTCTCCTATGAGAAAAATGCATGTGCTGAAGTGCGTAGACACAGTGACATCTATTTTAGGTGCTCAGGAGGCTTTTGGTTTATGTCCAAGTTCTTGGTTGTGTTCTGTAGTAGAAGTTGCCATGGAAGTAGCTCCAGGATAAGTGAGACATTACTGTATCCGATACAGAAAGTGCTGTTTGTTCTCTTTTTTATAAAGGTTCTGGAGGTACGTGTCAAGGAATCAGAGACTAACCAAATCCCAAGGGGCAGACTTCATCTCAATCAAGTCCTAAGTATTTTGTTTTAGTCCCATTCATGCATATGCTGTTCATATGTATATGCTGTTTACATGCATGCATGGCTGGGAAATAGCATAATAATGCTTTGTGGGCAAGAGTTAGAGAAGAGGGAAGAAAAATTCATCCTCTGGTCTGTGCAGTCCTGTATAGAGATTATGCTTTTGGGAAAAAAGTAATGGAAGGCTAATTTTCTCAATGATATCTTTATTTTTTTTTAATGGTGTCCTTACTTACTTGCAACTAAACAGAAAATACTAAAAGTAATTTTATAAACCATGTACATTGAATTTAGTTGCATAATATATGTTCTTTTATATTCAATATATGTTATGTTGTGCACATCAGAACAAAAAGAATCACTAGTTTCTCAGTGATCTTGATAATAATTAGTTACTTTTATTAATCCCACTCTGCACAAGAAAAAAAGAGAAAATTGGCTATATTAGACGGATACATGAAAGTATAAACTGAGACCAGCGCAATTCTAAATTCCAACTTTAATTAGAGTGAGTTGCTAATTACTTGATCATACAGCTTTATTTAGAAATATGTTGTGAGGCCCTTTGTATTAAAAGCCCTTTTTACTTATTATGTTTTAAATACATGGTTTTACACAGTCACTGTTTCTGGGTGATAATTGGTTTTGGGTGTTAAAGCATGTTGTGGTGTGTATGACAAACTCCATTTCAAATAATGAATTAGGAGCTGCCTTTTGTCTGCAGCAATGAATTTGGGGTCCACACATATTTGAAAGCATTATCTAAAATGTTAGAGATTTTGCTTATTTTTGTTCCCTACTTCTTGTAGTTAAGTGGTGTTATTTTAAAATAAAATGTTATTCCGATTGAAACACAGCTCTTTAAAATTAAAAATATACTATTTTAAGTCAATGCCATAAAGCTTTTCTTTACTTGCCCAAGTCTCTCCATTTAATCAAAATTTAATTTTCACATTCCTACCTAGTTAGGGAATTTGACATATGAAAAGATACGTATTTCATGAGAACTATACTACTAGAAGGCCTAGATTTAAAATTCTTCGAACCTCAACACCATTATGAATATATATTTTGGAAGACCTCTATTTACAAAATGCTTTATAAAACTAGAAAAGCAAAAGGAAAAATAACTGAAATAAATGAATGCATGTTAGTGTTCACTGATAATGCCTTATAAGGGTGCTTCTAAAGATAACCACATAAGAATTCTCCAGAAGCATCAGGAACCTACCCCCTTATGAACTAGAATTCAGTGAGCAAGATTTATGGTTTCCAAGAACCTATCAAGTTTAAGGCTGTAGATAGTGGGCAGATGAGAGAAGCTATCAAATAATTCTCAAGTTGTTGAACAGAAAGATAATTGCTTTGTTCTCATAAAAATCCACACTTAGTTGATTTTTAGTTATAACCTTTCAGAAAAGAAAAAAATGCCCAAACTGACTTAAGAATGACTTTATATATTGAGTGCCTTCAGTTAATGTATTAAATCAGTGTTTTTGGACAACTTAAGAGGTCAAAGACCTAAGTTCTTTTTGAACTGCTTGGTCACGCAATAAATGTTTGTTGGATGAATTTAACTTCCAATCCTTAAATTAGAAGGATGTTAATAAATGAAATAATACTAAAATCATTGTTTTACTTCATATTTTATTATTGGAGTACCTACTATTTAGTTTACTGCTGGGTCATGCTAAAACACAAGAACTTCATTAAGCAGTGTCATTTAATAAAGCATGAAGTAGCTATTAGCAAATAGTAATTTGGAACTATAAATTGTTATAAAAAAATCAATAGGTGACTGACTATAGTCAACAATAATTTAAAAAGTAAAGTTCGCGGACATGAAAGTGTGGGCCTTTTTCTTATACCCTTGTTTTTTGTTGTTTGTTTTTGTTTATTTTGCTGAAAGTATTAAGAAATTTATACATTTGCTACCTGCAGAGGTCGCTATTATTTTATTTTATTAATATTATTTATTATATTCTTTTATTGGCAAAAATAGCAGGAAATTAAAACAAATAAATGTGCCTGAATCTAAAACAATTTTATAGGCCGAATACGATTTTGGTAATCTTAAAATTTTTTAAATTACTTTTTAAAGATTAGGTAAGTTATAGAACTCTAGGTAAACACTGACATCTTCCCAAATTAAAAAAATATATGTATATATAATAATCTTAAGGAGAAATTTCCTTTTGTTTAGCTTTTCTCTCCAACCCATGTGGTTTTGAATATGTTTAATACCAAATGTGTCATTTGTGGTGTTTCTCAGTAGCATGAGGCTAATCTCACAGGGAAGGTAGTGTCTCCATGTCTTCCATCTGCACACTAAAAAGTGTTCTAAGTAGAATTGCATGCAATGGAAATGAAGACAATCTTCTTCAAGCCTCAGGTGTAAAATGCCCTTCATAACTCACATGGTAGTTAATAACCATAATTATGAAGAGAGTGACAACATAACAGGACAATAAATTATTGTCACCAATTCTACCCTCTGAAGGATTTATTCCTATTGTTAGATTTTTTTCCATCTGTGTCCATAATATGATATGAATATTTTATCTTATAGTAAAAAAATTGGTTTAGTAATGCAAATTTGGATTTCATCTTTTTTTCATTTAACAATTTATTGGGAACGTTTTCTATGTCATTCAGAACACTTTGAGGGCAATAAAAACAATTTACAGCTACAGAACATTCTATTCTACAGCTATACCGTGCATAACAGAGCACGTCCTTCATTGTTGGAGACCTACATTGTTTCAGGGTGTTCTGTCATGAATAAAATAAAGATAAGCATTTTTTTACATATGATTTTTACTCATTTGATTATTTTAGATCTGTAGGACTTAAAAATGAGCAAGTCCGAATCTCTGTTTTCACAGAGCAGGGAAACTAAGTTCAGGAATATTACTCATCCAGTACCTAGGCTTCTGGCTTTCAGTCTAATTTCTAAATTCATCCAGAAGTAATGACTGGGTGATAAATTTATTCTGGGGCAAGAGGTGAAAGCCTGGTTTCCTCTGTCTGAGTAAGAGACCAATCATGTATCCTATTCTCTGAAAATCTCCAGGGAACCGGAGGGTTCTCATACTAAAGGAAGAGCTCAGGATTCCATGCCGGAGTCTTTATTACACAAGGGGTGATAAACATACAATAGCTATGGGAACATTTAAAATAGCTGTCATTTGTTAATGAGTATTTGCTGAAGCATTTCCTGGGCCACTGGTGTTTATGGAAATTTTAAACAGAATATTTATGAAGATGAAACTAAGACTTGCTTCATAAATGATGTCCTCTTACTTGCACCTTTGCTTTTTCTTAGTACACAACCAAAGTTCAAGCCTCTGCTACACTATAAACAAATAAACAAACATTCAGCTTTCTCAACCAAGTTCTCTCTTCCTGATGCCAAGAAAAAACTGCTATTTTCTGTCTCTGCTTCCTTGCTGTCTTCTGACTTTGTAACCCCTTCTCATTCAGTATTCATTTCTACAATACTGAAATTTCCTTTCAAGGGTTGCTAATGATGGCTGAATGAACTGTTAAATCCAACAACTTCTTTATCCCTGTGCTCACCTTTGTGCTTTCCATCATTTATACTGTTTACTGTCCTGTTTGTCTTGTCTTTTGACGTGAAGGATCTTGTACTAGCCTATGGTTCTGCCTCTTTTTTCTTCACTCTTTAGAGAGCTGCTGTCTTTCTACCTCCTCGTCCTGGCTGGCTGTGTTTGATTTACGGTTTCCCCTGTATACTTTCTTCCTCAGAAGATTGCGTCCATCCCATGGCTTCAGTTTAAAGCCCAATCTAAGAGCTGGTCTGCAACTCCTCTTCTAACTCACACTTTGTACACATTAAAACGAAGGTCCCCTTCCTCTGGATGCCCAGCGTTTCTATCAGGATCTTTAGCTTGGTAGGGACCTGGGCTGGATCTCAGCCTCAGCTTGACTTCACCACCTTACATAGTTGCCCGGCTAGCCAGAGCCCCCTAGAAAATGCTATTTCTGGTATTCTTGGGCTTCAAACTCCATACCATTCCTGCACTCAAACCAATCTTTCATCTTTTATATACAATGAAGTAATAGTTATTACAGAATTAAAAATATAGACTCATATATTCCTGGATTTTTAATTATTTTCGCTGTTGTTGCTCATGCACGTGGCCACCATCTTGCTCAGAGTTTAATAATCACTTGTTCATCTGCTCCTTCCTCACTGGTTTCCTTCTCTCAGGTCCTTTGCCATTCCAATCCATCATCCACACTGCTGGGAATTTAAAGGGCATCTTGTTTTTTCTACCCAAATTTTAGTGAGTCTTTAATAGATGGTTAAAAGCAAGAGCTATGGAATTGAATTTTAAGAGTTGAGGCCCAGCTCTGGCATATTTTACATGTATCATCCTATACAAGTTGCTTAATATTTCTCAGCCTCCACTTTCTAACATAAAATCAGGGTACCAGTAATGGCTAACATGTATCAAATCTTTACATGTGCCAGCCACAGTGCTCTCTGCACTTCTAATGCATTCCTTCATTTAGTACTCAAAAGAGCACATTTTATTAGATTTATACTAAATATTCTAAAAAAATGGAATCCAATTAATCTTAAAGAGACTGTTTATTCTTTTTGAGTTCAATGTGTCTTTTGAAGAGGTCTACACTAAGTTAAACCCAGATAATACCAATGTTCTTGGCCCAATTACAAGCATGGTAAAACAAAGGTAAGTAGGTATTTTATTTTGTTGTAAGACAAAGGGATCTCCTGTCCCTTATTAAATTTTATTTTAAAGGTGGTGAACTTATTACACAACAAGTTGACAATGCACTGTAGAATTGTATGCCTGAAACCTATGTAGCCCTAGCTAACAGATGTCACCCCAATAAGTCTAACAATAAAAATGAATTAAAAAAAGAATTAAAAACATAAAAAATTTATTTTAAGAAAGGGTAGCAAGAAAAGTAAAACAAAGCATTTTTAATAGCTACAAATACATTATGCAAATAAAGCTTTTTCTTTATTCAATGTTTGTGTGGGTTTTCTCCATTTATTTTTTATCACTCAAACTTCTGATCACAAAGCAAACAAATGGAGTAGCCAGGAATTAATCCAGAAATTTTTTGACAACAAGCTCTCCGCCTCATTTCCAGATTGTTTCTCTTTGAATTTAGTAATCCATGCCATGGCATAGTCAAATTTAAGCAGGAATACTCCAGAGTAATAACTAAAGGTTTTTAGATATATGCCAGGAATATTATTTCACTATAATTTTATCCTGGAGTAATAGGTTCATTTAGTTTTTCCAAATCAACACATGCCTGTCACTTTGAGTAAATAAACTGACCATTTGCCCTAGTATCCAGTGTGGGTTTTTTTGAAAGCTATTGTTAGTGGCTCCTCTAGTGCTTTCTTTCCCTAGAGACTGCCAAGCTATTTCTCTCAGAGAATTTGGGCTCTTTCTTAGGATCAAAAGGTTCTGTAGCTTATTTCATTTCTTTAATCAGCTCACAAATTACTTATAAATGGAAGTTGCATAAATCATGACAATAGGGAAGTTGGAAGATATCTTCAAAACATTATTAATCTTCCAGATATTTCAAATAATTCAAAGAGTTTAAACGAGGCTAAGTGACTTCAGAGGTCACAGGGCAAGCCTAGAATGTGCTTCCTCTCTAACACCATCTGCCGTGCAGTTATCCTAGCAACTTTTTCGGATATTGATTGCATTGAATAGTCTCAAAATTACAACAGAAATAAATCTGGATTTTCTCTGTCCTTCTCCCTCCATCTTTCAGTGTCAGCAGGCATAGTTACAATCCAGTGCATATATTAGAGATCTGTCCTCTTTTTCATTCATAAGACTTGCTTTTTGTCGGAGAATGCCTTGCAAACACTGTTTGGTTGACTAAACTTCTTCAGCTCTTGACATGGGAATTAGCAGCATACATCACAAGTAAAATAATGAAATATTCATGCGTCATCCCTAAAGTGCAACTCCCAGTGCTCCAAAGTGTTCTCTGAAATGAAGTAAATCTCTGTGTCAAAGATATTCATTTCAAAAAGTAGTAACATGATGTTATGGCAGTTTTGTAATATGAAATACCATATTTCTTATGAGCATGCACACAGATCTTGGGGGAAATGGCTTGGGATAACTAACTTGATAAGCATGAATGGTTACCTTTCTTTTCTCAGATTAGTCACCATCTCTGTTGTTCTCTCATATAAACACCCAGCTTCAGCATTTCTCTACAGTCTCTGCTCTGTGTTATTTGTCCCGTACATGCAGTGCAGATGACACTTCCTCGGTCTTGTCCTTCCGAAAATCATGACCTCTTCTGGGATGCCCTTCCTTTAGCTCCCATAACACTCTTCCATCACCTTCATCACTTTGCATTTTAAATTCTTCTTCAATAGCTCACTTTCCTAGCTTAGCTGTCCTGTAAGCTTCTGAAGGACAGACACTTTGTCTTACATGTTTGTATAACCCATACTTAGCACAGTACCTGACACATAAATGCCCAATTTAGAGGCCCGATATTGCTCTAGTCTATTGTTACAAAGGAGCATAAATCTTATGTGAGGTATTCCCATGCAAGGTTATGTTAAATAGGATTGTCCAGCCTATCAGATAGACATCTGGTTGGTCATTGGACAGTAAAAAGGCACAAAGAACATGAGATTGCTTTCTTTTCTCTCTTGGTAAAATACTTTCGACATTTTGCTCGACATATATTTTATTACATATTTACTCAGATTTCATAATAAAGCAGAAGACCTTTTGGATATTTTATTAAACTTCATTTATCTTAGCTTCTTTACTTTTGTCAGTTTCAGCAGTTCCTTCATGTGATGGAGACTTAAACCATGAGTAAACATCTTAAAATATTTCTTGAATGTCAGCAGTGAGTTTGTCCTCTTATATTTGCTCAAATCTCATTGATTTCTATGACAAATATTGCCTCAGGAAAGGAATAACTCAGAAAAAAATGTTTTGGATATTTTTGTTTGAAATAGCTTTTGAGTTTCAAAAGACTAATACCATAAAACCTCAGAATCCAGAATTTAAACTATAGCAACAATGACAACAACCGAACAAAACATATCTCTTCCTGCACTGCTAAGAGCAGGTAATGATTCTCATGGTAGTGGGGCCAGAGGGAAGAATCAGAGGGAAGCAAAGGACCTTAGATGCTCATAGGATGGTGGCGTTCTGAGTAGGGGCTTCTTGTACTGCTATCTTCTACACCACTCCCTGAGCCACACGTGGGAAACAGAACTGAAAAATCGGGTCACACTGAAAAAATCTAAAAGCAGAGGAGTTTGTGAATTACCTCTTGCATGAAATGCACAGAGGCTACAAAACTCAAATCATTTTTCTAGTGCTGCTCTGTGCTTGGTGCCAGGTCATTAGAAATGTGTATCTAGGCAGACATGTCCAAAATAGCCTCCCAGCTTATCCCCATGCCCTACGTGCCATCAAGAGGCGATGAAAAGGACCAGTGAGAGCCCAACCTGGTGGAGATATGCGTCATGGCAAGGGGGACATGGTCCCAGGGTCTGTGGACTGATGTCTGACAACAGACGGGTGGGGAAATCAGTATCTCAGAGATGCATGCATGTGCAGAGGATGATGACCATGGACATGAATCCTACTCTCCCCCATCCAAGACATGGAACCCTGGATGTTCCTGAGATGAGATGGCTTCTAGGATAGTGTGGGCCCTGGTTAACCGAGATTAAGTTATAGCCATCTGAAAGTATAAAAAAATAAGGAAGTTACATTTTGTATACCTGGTTTTGTAGACCAACATTCCTTCCTTTCTTCTATGTAAGTCATCTTTTTAATTCAAACCAATTACTTTCAGCTATCTATTTTACTCTAGAAAATGCTAGTATGGAAATAGAGGTGTATAATCTTATCAAAAGTCTGAAATATACTTGTTTTCCTTTGAAGTTCAGAGGGATATCAAGGCTGGAAAGACAAAGTGTAGGATTTGACCTGCTTAGGTCTTGATCACAGAGGTGAAAGGGTTAGGGAATGAAGAGAGTAATCCTATGGGAGAATCTCTACTCTCAATAGCTTAATGAAGTTTCATGTTTTAGTTTCTATTTCAACCAAATTCGGATCTCTAAGGACCAGAAATAGATGCTATCTTTCTATTCCTTACTGATGTTACTTACCTTAAGTGACACAGAAATTTTGATAAATATCAGTGCTGAAATTTTGATAAATTGCTCAGAAGGGTTGTTGCCTGGCTAAAAGTGACTTATAAAATGAGCCCATAATAGTAGTGAGTGATCCTTATCCATGTTCTTAAAGCACAGCTAAGCTTCCCAAAACATAACATCTGCTTAATATCTATAGAATCCATAGAGATCAAAAACAGAAAGAAAAAAAAAAGAAAATATCACTGATGTTTCTGAGGAGTTTGTAGTTTGCTCAAAAAATAATGGCTAACTTTTGTTTGCCAAGCACTTCCCAAAGAAGATCTAAGTCCTAAGGATTTCTTTACTTACTGGTGTGAGAATTTTCCAAACCCAGGACCTATTTAGGTTTCCACTGGTCCTCTGGGACATCTGTGGAATTTCTTGGCCAAAACTTGGTAACTGTCTGGGCATGGCCCAGTTTCCTGCTACACAGTGTTCAGACAGAGATGGGGTGGTATGCAGTAGACTCGTGTGCATGGGTGGGGTGGGAAAGTGTCACTCCACACTAGTGCAGATGAAGACTCTGAATAAAAATCTCTTCTGAAAGGCCAGGCATGGCATTCCACCAGTTTAACAACACTGAGGTTTAATTTGGGGATGCATTCAGCTTTGGGGCTACCAGCGATAATGTGAAATGTGTCCATCCAACCAGCCAGAGAAAGCAAGATGGCAGGTGATCAAAGAATGGATATACTTAGGCCAATCAGGCTTTTGTTTTTAGGGAAATCAGTCAGCACATTGGTTAGAGTGCAGGGTAGGACTCTTCTTAAGAGTGAAATGGAAAGCAAGACGCAGGCTCGTTGAGCAACTGGGTATTAGATACTTAGATAGGAATTAAAATGCCAAAGGAAAAAAAAAAAAGCAAAAACTCAGGTTACAGTAAGAGAAACCAAAATCTGATCCTAGAGAGTGTAGGGCAGGCTAAGTAGCAGTGAGAGTCAAATGGTGAGAGAAAGAAGCAAATTAAAGATATTGGTAATCAGAGAAAGCCAGATATTCTGCAGCACTGTCTGTTCTGGATTTCTGATGTTCACAGTAGACTTCCTAAACCTATTAGGGGGATGGGGAAGTTAATGACAGGATTTCAACGCATTCCCATTAGAAGCTTTTGCTGGGCCTGAGATACAATGTTAAGGATACTCTAAAAGCCCCTCAAGAAGGTTTATTGAACCATGAGTGTGGCATTTGCTATTCCAAGATTACAGAACCTTACACCTCCTTGCCTTAAGATCTAAGTATTAATGTTTCATTGCCTAAATTTCTGGCCTGTCTTTGAATGCCTTGACTTAAAATATTCTTTCCTCCTGCTTTCTTTCAGTATATCTCTGGGTTTAGTTTATTATTTTTTTAAGCAGGTGCAAAAATCACCAGAAGACCTTAAAATGCAGATTTCTGGCCTTTGTCTAGTCTCTGATTCCTTTAACCTGGTATGGGGCCTGGATATGTAGTTTAATAAAAGTTCCAAGGGGTTCCCTGGTGGTGTAGTGGCTAAGACTTCGGCGCTCTCAACGCTGCGGCCTGGGTTCGATTCCCCACCAGGGAACTACCACCCCCCCCCCCACACACACACACACAAAAAAGCTCCAGGTGATGTTAATGCTGATGGTTCATGGATCACACTTTAAGAAGCACTGCTTTAAGTCATCTAAATGCCTTGGGAAGTGTGACAATTCACTGAACATATTACATCTCTCCGCCTGCCTCTTGTTCCCCACATAGCAGTACAATCCTTTCTTTGTCACACTCTCTATCTTGATTTTGGACTGTGAAAATGATACTCATAACTATATCCTGGGCCAAAACATTGAAGTCTTAGAATAGAATTCAGAATTTAAGATTGATTGTGTTTGGCTGTCTGTAATTTTATTGTATCTACAATTTAAAGGGTGATTCACTTTTATTGTAATTTAGATCTATTCTGAGATTTGAAAATGGCTAGAATTCATACCTGAAATATAAGATTGTATCTTTTTGCTCTTCCCAGAGTGAAATATCTCTCCTTCCAGTTTATTAGAGAATTGCTTTTTTTCAACTGCAAGCATAAAGACAGCTGCAGATTCTTGGTAGAAATGTAAAGGAGTATTTGGGATGTTTGAAGAGTTCTTTTAGAATTGGAAGCTGGGCAACAAGCAGTCATCACATGTGGGAAAGATTTACATTGCCTGAGTGGGCTCAAGTTTGATGTAGCATAAATGGTATTTTCAAGAGCTCCAGTTCCCCAGATTTTCCATGGCTATGCTATATGCTCTTGTCTCTGCTGAGAAATATGCTAGTCTAGGGAATAACAAGTAAGCATTCTTTCAGGCACTATAGTCATAACCTTTTGTTGTTGGCCAAATTTAGTGTGACTGTTTCACATATGATTTTTGCTGTCTGTGAGCTAGTTTGGAAAAAATAAAAACCTGGTCTAAAAATAAATATATCTGGAATTTACCACTAATCATTGGTAAACATTTATAACTGCTAAGATCTGTAAGAACCAAATAGCAGGTTTGTGCCACATACTGAGAGTTCAGTGCTGGTCAAAACAGCCCAACAAAGAAATAAGGAATCACAGAAAGGAAGGAACTCCTTGAAATAATGTATAAAGCAAACTGTCTTAAAGGAAAAAAGCAGGTAAAATTAGAACTAAATGTCCATATTTTGGGAATCTGTGGAATTTGGGCATTTCAGTTTAGGAATTTAAGTCTTAAAAAAATTTTTTATAGTGACCTTATATTCAGTGTTACACATTCTGCTACTCTTACCATATTTAGGTAGAGCATAGAGGCACATTAGAGGGTAAAATTAGGAGGCAATAATGTGATATATTGCTCTCTAACTAAAGTGGTTAGGAGTTCAGAGGGGATCCAGAAAATAAATCGTATGTGTTAAAATACTGAATCACAAATCATGTTCACCAAATACCGTCAGCTTTCTGCTCTCCGGTAACGTAACAGAATTCTACTTCTTCCCTATTTTGACATTAATCATAGCCACATGGGTACCTTGCTTAGGCCAATGAAAAATGAACAGAACTGATGTGTCTCACTCCAGGCAGAAGGTTTAGGTGCCAGGTCACCATGCACCTTTCCTACTGCTCTGGGATTGTGGGAGCAGAAATTGGGATGAGTCGCGGCCCCGGCCGACGGGCGATGGACCACAGTGTAAATTAGGAATAATTGTTATGGAATTGTTTGTTAGTGCAGCATCATTCAGCCTATCCTGACTAGTACAAATGTAGACATGGTGGCAAAACAAACAAACAAACAAAACAAAACAAAACAAAAACACTTCAAGTGTTTCTGATAGAGAATGGGGATTGGCCCAGTAAAGAAGTTGTCAATAATGTTTGATTGTGTGCTGTGAATTCCTTAAAGGCCTGAAAGAGCCAGGCTGGTGGAAAGAATTATAAGTTCAATTGTAGAGTCAGGTTTGAGTTTTAAGAAACTAAAAGTGATACTGAAAAAATTTGCAGTCATGAAAATATAGAGTAAAGGGCAGCAATATACAACAAAATTACAAATAATAATGATGCTTGAAAATTGAGAATGGAATGAGATGCTACTTTGCCTTATAACAATTCAAACTTTTTTTTTCAAATGAGCTTGAAGCAATTTTATACTTAAAAATACAAAGGTGGGACAATTCAATGCCATATCCCAATAAAAATCTAAAGTTTTAACCATTTTTAAAACTATATTTCAGGTAAAACGTGGTTATCAGCTTTAAGAGAATTTAGACCATGTTAATCCTGAAGGAATATTCTAAAATCAAGAGCATGGAGTCTTATGCTACCTATGTAAAAGCCCAGGCACACATGGTCCTCTCATAGCATAAGCTGCTTTACTGAAACATTGCCCAGTCATTGTAAATATTAATATATTGTTTAATTCCAATGAAGTTTAAGTATGTTAGAGTATATTCCAATTCTTGATTCATTTTTTGCAAAGTCTCCAAAGTATGTCTGAAGCCTTAAAAAATGTTTTTGTTTTTTTTTCCCCCTGAAATACAGCTTCTGGCCCCTTCTATACTTTTCTCTTTTTTAAAATTCCTTCTTCCTACTTCAAGCAGTTTATTCTTGTTTCTCTGAGCTCTCTCTACCCTTTACCCAAATTCTATAAAACCAAAGCCAAGAATGGAGCAGGCAAATTCTCAATGTTATTTTGAGTGAAAAAAGCCAAGAATCAAAGACACAATGCTCTGTAGCAATTAAGAAAGATAAATGTAAAAAAAAAAGATAAATGTAAAATTTTTCAATATATATTTTCTTTTTACCCTCCCCACAATGTTTAACACAATTAATGAAGGGTGAGCTTTCAAGGAACTAGCTTTTCTTACTTGTAGGAGTACCACATTAGTTACATCTTGTTAATCTTTTTAAAATTAACATTGTGTTTTTCCCCTTGAAGGTAACTAGAAGTAATTAAAGAATAAGTCATATACTCGGGCATACACCTTAATGGTATTTTGAGGGATATTATGACAATGTATGGATAGTGTTCCAAAATGCTATTCCCTTAGGAAACACTTTTGATAATGTCTTTCTTCCTAACATCATCCCTGTTTGGCTTTAGTTTCTTAAGAAATATCTGATCTCAAAGATCTGATATATTTCTTGTTTCAAAAATCCAAGATTTTTTTTTAAATTCATTTTTATTGTTAGACTTATTGGGGGGAAAATCCAAGATTGTGAAGTTCATGTATCATAGTACAGTTTGAAGCTCTGTCAGACCTCATTGTGATGCACCACAGAGGTACAAATTGCACCCATCAACTAGGATTTGGACTTCCAAAGTTCCTGTCATTATTTAATTAGGCTCAGCAATGTCACAGGAGGCAGAGATCTCACTGCTTTTTCTGTATTGAAGATGTTTTTGTTGACATAGAGGGATATATTTTTCCTGGCTCCATAAATTAGAGACAGTAAGATAAATAGAGAGTTGACAGCTATAAAAGAAGCAAAATTAACTCCCAGTTATATAATGCCAATAAATTTTTAATGAATGAAATTTTTTATTAGCAGGAGGTCATAAATGCTGCAGCATACACCATTCACTACCCTCTACTCGTATGAACATGAGGTAGGGCAGAATATATGTGCTTGAACTTTGTCTAGATAACAAGTTAGATATACTTATTTGAGTATGAAATATCCTTAAAATATACATTTCAAGACAACGCCAGCAATAATTCTAACTGCTCATTTGCAGTAAGTATTTGTGACAAGGAGTCTTAAGGAAGAAATATGGAGATTGTCTTTTGTCCCTAGATGTGGAAAGAATTGCTTTTTAGAGATGTATGCTTTGATTTGGGGCCATGGCTTTAAAATATTGGGACTGGGAGGATACTGAATTTGCAAAACATAGCCCAGATAAATGAAAATGGGGTTAGTTAGAAATTTTAGGCTCTATTTCCCACAGAATAATAATAAATAAAAAAGGATAGTATTTACTCTTAGTTACTTTTTACAGTACCTGGCAAACTCATTTAGCATCACATTTCATTTTAAAATAAATCTTCAATGTTTTTAAATTATGATGCTCAGATTATATATACTCTTTTTAAATCTCAGATAAAATATGGGATGAAATGAGATTAGGCTATTTCCTGTCACAAAAATAAAATGTTTTTATGTATACATTGAAAAGAAGAAATGAATAGTTCCTAATATGTTTTCTTTAATATTATCCCACTATTCACAGTGTACTAGGTGTGGCCCAAAACATGCACAAGACATAGGGTCTTCTTTTTAAGAATTTACAATTTATTGTACATGTGTATAATACAAGCAAGGAATAGCAAAATGATAGGGATATAGACAAGGAGATTTTGGAAGAAATTTCCTTAGGCTTCACCTGAGAAGAAATGCAATTTATTTAACAGTAAGAAAAGTTACCATATAACACTTGGCATTTTCTTTAGGGAACAGTATTTATTCTTCAAACTGAAGGGGACATGTATGTCCAACACTTAATGAAACAATCCAAATGTATGTCACAGAGAGGAGATAAAACCATACAATATGGAACTTTGAGGGGAAAAAAATCCACTGTTACTAGAGCTGTTTGGGTCTACAGAAGGTAGCTGTGTCTTTCATAATGCAGTTTATATCTGTCAAGAAGATATCTGAATTTCACTGAAATAATAGAGTGGTGGAATGAAAAAGAGATACCACATGCCGCTGAAGATTATTTTGCTGGTTATTTCAGTACCCTTTTTGTAATATTAGTTGTGAAGCCAGTGGCATAATCAATAAAGTACAAAAAGTACAAAAGAAA
This sequence comes from Lyroderma lyra, assembly GCA_004026885.1. Lineage (NCBI taxonomy): Eukaryota > Metazoa > Chordata > Mammalia > Chiroptera > Megadermatidae > Lyroderma > Lyroderma lyra. The sequence goes on along the minus strand of PVJL010010032.1, from coordinate 3,473 downwards.
AAATAATACCCAAATATAATTTTAATATATGTGCTTTTAAGATATGCTGTCTTCAAAATACCATTGTGGATTCTTTTCCTTTAAAATTATTTGGACTGTCTTAGAAACTTCTGATTATGTGATATTTCAGATGAGTAACACTGACCCTGTACCCATGTTTGACCCTTAGTTTCATCCCATCAGTGGCTTAATATACTATTGTTTTACAACTAACAAAATAAAGGTCTGCCCTTATGCACCTCTTGGGTCAGCTTTCTTAAAGAGCAACCTGAGAGGTGTAAGGTCTGGGAGAAGGAAACCTTGCTTAATTAGCCAAGGGTCCTTTTTTTTTTTTTAATATAATCTAATTTTAATTTTTTTTAATTCATTTTTATTGTTAGACTTATTGGGGTGACCAAGGGTCCTTTTTAAGGGTACTGGAATACATCCAGTTACAAGGAAGCACCACCAAAGAAACAGAAAGATGTCACCTCTCACTGTCATGTGTCTTCCATTCCACATGACAAGTTGTCACACTTCAACATTTTTGAAATCTGTATCTGTCTCAAAATTGATGTGTACCTTGATAGAGAAATTCATACAAAGGTTTATACAAAGAAACAATGTTATTCAGGGGCAAAAAAAAGAAGTAATAGTAATGACCTTTTTCTTCATCATTCTCTGTCTTGGCTCTATTTTCTATTCCCTTCCTCTTTCTGCCACTGAAAGAACTTGGTTTATTAGAGGGACCATGGGTTGTGGATTCCAACAAGTCAGGGTTTGAACTAGAATCCTAGTGGTGGACTATTTTGGGCCCTAGAATTTTTCTTCGTGGAAGAGTAATAATTCCATTGTTGTAAAGCTGTTGTGGGGTCTAATGAAATAGCATAGGCAAAGTTTCTAGCAGAAAGCATAAGTGTAGTAAATGGTAGTAAGTTCCCTTTTTTAGTGTTTTGGGTGCCCACTAAGCTCTAATTCTCCTGCTGGAACTCCTGATTTTATTTTCCCATCTCCCTTCACATAATCCCCCTTTTGTTGTTGTTAGATTAAGGGGGCTTCAATTAAAAAAAACAGACAATACATTAACAGAAACAGAAACTTGTCTATGTGTGGTGATATGAGACTAAATTAATATATTCTCAATGGAATGGAAGATGAAAATTGCATCTAATTTCTTTATTTATGACTAATAAAGGCCAAGTTTTAAGAATCCAGAACTTCAGTTTAAATATCAATTTAACATCAAAAAGAATTTGTAATATAAGAATGCATCAATTTCTTCTAAATAGATATATAATTTGGATATTAATGGGAGAACCCAATCAAGTCACTTCTTGAAAACAGCACATTAGCCAGGAAAGCATCAGATAGCAGTCATTTTCCCACCCCTACCCAACCCCAAACATCAGTGGCAAGACTTCTAATCCAAATAATTTAAAATCCCTTGGATCCTTATCTATTTTTGAAGGAGATGGCAGGTTGAGAAAAGAAAGTAGCATGTTATTACTTGTTGGCTATATAATGGCCCTGTCCCTTTTGTAGCAGTGATTGAAGCATGGGGTTTAGGCCGCATCCCTTAAAGTCTGGCGATTCCCCTCCCTCACACTATTGACAGCAGACACTGCAGGCTTGTGAATAAGAGCCTAACACCCTGCTTATTTGGGTTTTAGTCAATAGTTCTTTAAGTTTTGAAATACTTATTGATCTGACTTCAGTGGCAGATTCTATCTAAAATGTTTTTGCTTGTTGTCATCTTAATTAAAAATTTGAAGATGGTAAATAACGATTAAATATTTTTATCCAAATCGCTGTGGTTTTTTCTTTTTTTTTTTGGAAGATAGAATCTGAAGCAAGGCTATTTATTTGTATGATATTTTTTCACTGAGATAGTATCTTTCAGAAACCATCAAGAACTTATCTTAGCAAATTTAATTTGACTACACAATTTATATCTATTTAAAAATAAGGAGATGTTTTCAATTAATATGGCATAGTGATTAAAAAATCAGCTAAGAACCAACTTCTATCGACATGCAAAGTAATAATAAAAGTACAAAACTAGAAATAACTTGTAGGATTTCCTTGCTTAAGGGCATTCAGCTAGCTGTATCTAATTCTTACATTAAATTCTTTCACCCATTCACACATGTTCATCTTGGATAGTTTCTGGATCAATGTAAGTACACTACTTAATGTTTACTTGGTTACATTGATTCACCACCAGAGAGTAATTTGATTAGTGTCAATTCTCTAACAAAATGGTTCTTTACTGCATGTGGTATGGTATGTTGCATGAAACTGGTCCCTGATACTAAAACCCTGACTCAATGTAATGACATTTACTCAAATTTTTAAAAAATAATTTAGAGCATATTCCATCTTATTACTACACTATCATTCCTGTTTAACTGAGAAAAAGTTTGCTAGAATTGGAATCTGTACTAATTTAATTTGAATATCAAGCCTACTTTTAAAAATTTATTTATAGTACTTTCTAAAATCATTTTCTCTGTATTAACCTTCTTATTAATGTTCTTGATCTTATTTATTTCAAAACTTTTCCAGTTTCAGTTATAAAAAAAACCCCCAACTATAGCCAACATCAGCAAAAAAGGGAATTTATTAGATCATAAAACTGAGAAGTCTAAGGGGCAGCTCAGTCTTCAGGCCTGGCGCAAGAATCTGGGTCCAATCATGAAAGAAACAACAGAGTAACTTGAACAGGGAACATTTAATATAAAGAATTATTAACTGTAACAGGGGATTAGCATATCCAGGGATTGGCCGGTCAGAAGTAAAAAGAACTCTCAAGAATGTAGGCATAGCAGATATAAGGAGCAGCTGTAACTCCAGGGTGAGATTGAGCACCCAAGGAAAAGCCCACCTCCGGGAGAGCTTCTGACCTTGTGGGAGAGGGCTTGACCTTGCCTTTTTGAATAATTGAGCAGTCACTATGCTGCTGCACTGGCAGAATTTTCTGGATGTTTTCCATCTGGAACTTGTGTGAAATGTGCACTCCAGGGTGCCAGAAAATTCATAGAAGGGTGTCTCACTGGAGGTACTTTGCTACAAAACGCCTGCCAAGGTACAGAGGGAAGCAGCTGGCCACTGAGTATTCGGGCCAGTGTGCACTGCAGACGCTCCATGCCGAAGGGGCTGTGAGCACTGAAGTTGCTGGGCCTGAGAATGCCACGTATGCTTCTGGAAGAACTGGGTGCTGCAAAGCGGCAGGAGAGCTTTCAAAGCGGCCACAATGCAGTCTTTTCCTGCAGGTCAACCGGTCTAATAACCGGTGGAGTTGCACTCCCAAAAGGAAACCGAATCTCCATCCGGCCAGGCGGGGGCCCTTGAGGCCAGTTGGTCCCTCGGTTCCTAAGGGACTCCCACGGTTTGCGGCAGAAGCAAGACAGACCACGTTAATATATTTTTGAATGCTTTACTCACACTTTAAATTCACACACACACACACACACACACACACACACACACACACA
>PVJL010010031.1:0-52468 GCA_004026885.1 Lyroderma lyra | reverse complement strand
AAAAGATAATTTGCAAACTAAGAGATCACTCTTTGACAATATGCCTAGAGGTCTGAAGGCTATACATTAGTAAGCTTGTATATGTTTACATATATATATATCTATATACAGAGAACTCTTTGTCTGATATACCCAGATATCCTGTGCTTTTCTGATTTTGTTACTGCATTTTTACATCATCTCAGAAAATTTTCTTTTTATAGATACAAGTATGAAATTGTAAGACCACGGTTCATTTTCTTTTAATTTTTTTTCCTTTTACGGTTGTTACGCTGTCTTCTTTACTTGGCTTTTTTTATTTCTTGTTAACAAATACTTCCAGTTTTTCTCAGTAGGAATAACTTGTGTGTATTTGAATCAGAATTCTTATATTTGTGGTAAAGGTTCTTCCCCTATCATAACACTGTATACTACTTTAAAATAAAATGTAGGTAAGGATGACACATATCTTGTTTACTGTTATGTCTCCATTAATTGCATAATTCTCATCCTGGGGAAGCCATTTAATTTTTTCTAAGCTTTACATTCCTCCCTTGTAAAATGATGGGGCTTTACTAGATGACTTTTAATTATAAAAATTATAAGATTATAAAGCATTGTTTAAAATTTCAGTAGGATCTCAGAGCCATTTGTTAAAATGTGGAGAAAACCCAGTTATAGAAAATGCTTTGTTATAGTAGTAGTCTCTACAATGATGTTTTAATTAAGTAGCATTATGGGATAAAGGAGATTTTATGGGATAAGATAAACTGCTTTCTAAAAGGTAATAAACACTGGAGTCTGCTCTACATTTTGTAGCAGAGCTCATAACACTTAGGTTTTGATGTATCAGTTTGTGTCAGGATAAAAGACTGGCTATTCTAGAGATGTCATTTATAAATAACTTTGTGGGCTTAAATAAATGTTTTTGAAATAATAGAACCTTTTGGGTTATTAGCCAAGTAAGATTAAACATAGATTAGGATTAGATTATTCAGTCATTTAAAAAATAAATTATTTGGATTCTTTTGTGATTTATTTCTTTTGTAAAAATAGGTAATACTCTTCCTTATTTCTTACAGAATGAGAATTTCCTAGGGTTGCTCTAATGCCTTTTCCAGAGCGGGTCATGTATGCCACATTCTACTAAGTATGAGAGTTGGGTTGAATACCAACTTGTTTCTCTGGAACATAATTTGTGTAACCTCACTGATGACTCTCTTGAATTCTAATTTGCTGTTGGCATAAGGAAGTTGGAATATTTATTTATTTGATTATTATCTTTGTTGAAGGAAGGTTTAATGTTGAATTGCATAAATTCTGTGAAAATGTGTGACACTTTATTATTTTTTTTTTGGTAAGTTTGATTTTCTGTAATACAGTGTTCACTCATTCACTCAAGAAATGGTTTTAGGTAGTGAGACTATAATTATTATTATTATTTGTTTTTGGTGGTTCCCTTGCTGGGAATCGAACCCAGGCTGTGGTGTTGAGAGTGCTGAAGCCTCGCCACTACACCACTAGGGAACCCCTATTTTAAAAATATTTTAATGAGAAACTTGAGCTAGCTTCTGTGAAAATGACTTCTAAAAAAGTAGATGTTATACAGGACATTCAAGCAATTCCCGATCAAAACTTTAAAATCGAGGATCTCTTTAGATTCTTGGTCATGTCATTGATGAGAATGTAGTCTGTATAAGTAGGTATTAGTTAAAGGCAGATGGGTATTTAGTGATCTTCCTTCCTAAAATTAATAGGAGCTCCTTTATCCCATGTAATTAGAATTTAAAAGTTCCATCTCTTTAAATTGTACTCTAAAGGATCAATTATTCATTAAATGGAACTACATTTTCTTTTCTTTCATTGGCACATATAATGCTTAAATTTTCTGGGATAAATTGAATGCTCTTCTACAGGTATACACATAATACAGAATTTGTTCTACCTACTGTATCCTGCATCCTACCCTACTTCTACCCACTTTTAATATCATTCAACAAAGATAATTCTATTTTAATTCTCTTTGTGAATTTAGATTATAGCAGTGACTCCCTACTGACACATTCGCAGCATCTCATTTCCAACAATTTGAATCCATAAAGTTTGTCAATGTGTGTTAATTGTCAAAAATATCAAAGACTGCTTGAAATATGTTTATTAGATTGCAGAACATCATTTAAGTAAGCCATCTTGTAGAGCCAACTGGTATTAAACAAATTTTCACATTGAGAATTGTTCCTCCTAAACTTTTGGAATTCTAGTTTTAACTCATAAACTTAGGCAAAATTTCTTCCTTTGGACAGCCAGTACACTTTTATACGAAACAGCAGAGTAATATTCTCATATCATTTCTTTACAAAAAGTTGAAAATAGATGAAGCAAAATGTTTTTAAAATTTGTTTAGATTCATACATCATTTTGTAACATTTAATTGGAATTCATATCTACAAACAAACTTTTACATATGAGAGATCCTTTGTAAAATAATGTATTACTAGATCTTCAGAATTTCCACATGGCTTCTTAATGTAAATTTACATCTTGCTGTCATTGTGGCTGCACTGTTAGTGTACAGAATTATAGTATTTTCATAATATCCTTTTAATATATTTTTATAATATTCCTGGAATTTTGTTTTGTTGTTTTGGTACTTTGCACAACAGTCAGTGTTCTCCTAAGATAATCTTCTGTCCAGAAATTTTAACTATTGCTGTTAACTTGAGCACAGTTATTAACATATAGAATTATCACACAGTAATGAAAACTTTGATCCAGTTGTCTGCTGGTCTAGTGTCTATCTAGCATGCCATCAAATGCATCTGTTAATTCTTTTATTTGAATATGGTACCTTTTATATTTCCTTTGTTTTGAAAAATGACAAAGTTCTGGTGTTTTCCTTGCAGGGTGGTATGTTGTGCAATTTAGCAATTGTGTGAGGCATCCTGGCTCTAACTGTTAGTAAGGTAACCTTGTAACTAGTATCTTAATATGATATTGTAACTAATCTCATAAAAGAAGTTTATTTCTTATTTTCTGTTTGCAGAAGTTTAGAGTACAAATCTTTTTTGTTTTGAAGCCCTGTGATTTACTTTTACCATTGCTTTAATAACTGATATATAAAGATATTTAGGTTGAAAAAGAATTTTGGACTGTTACGTTTGTCTTATGAATGCAATGACTTTCTATCACTAATGAAAAAGTCCATTATAGTGAGAAAACAACAGTCAATAACAAGCAAATTTGTTTAAATATGAAGTCTTGAGGTTCAGAAATTGATGTGTGTATGTGCTTAATTTTCTGCATTCTTAAAATGTTTTAAAATAAATTATATTGAAAGATTATAAAATTAAGCACTTAGTGAATAAAATAGGAGAAGTTAATTCATTTAATCAGTTCAAGTGTTACTTTTAATGTATGATCAGAAAATCCAATTTTCAAAATATTTTTGAATCGACAAAGGCCTTTAATCCCATTTAAAATTAATTATCCAACCTTGTATACTTACCTACTAGTTATATTTGCTTTATCGCCTATTTATTCATTCTTCCTTTTATCTATGCTTCAATCTACTTGTTATTGATGCATTTCAAAATAACTTTTAGGCAACAGTGTATTTCACTCCTAACTACATTCCCATGCATAATTTGTAGGTTAATATTTCTTACAATTTTCTTAATTTTTTGAGGTAAAATTTGAATACAGTTAAGTACATGTCTTAACTGTACCATTTAATGATTTTGATAAATGCATACACTTGTGTAACCCTTATTTCTTTTAAGATAAAGATCATTACCATTACCCAGAAAGTTTCTCATACCTCTTCTCAGACAGTCCCAACCCACACCCCTGAGGCAAGTACTATTCGGATTTTCTTCTGTAACTAGTTTTGCTTGTTCTATAACTTCATACAAATGGGATCATCGCGTGTGTGTGTGTGTGTGTGTGTGTGTGTGTGTCAGTTGGCATACAGTTTTTGAGATTGATCTACATTGTTATTTGTATCAGTTCTCTCCTTTAATACTTTATAGTATAATTTAATTTTATTGCAGTCAGAGAACATGTTCTGTATGATGCCGTACTCTTGCCTATCCCCTATTAAATGATTAATTTTCATAAATGTTGTTAGTATTCCTGAAAAGAAGGGGTATTTTCTTGTTTGTTTTGTGTTTCTAATTCTGTCCTTTCAATCATCATTAGTCATGTTGTTTCATAATTCTTTTAAAAATCTGTTGGTTTATATGTGTACTGTTCTTTATATTTTAAAGTTACCTTAAAATTTAAATGTAACAAAATTAATTCCTTGTGGTGTACAACTTTATGAGTTTTAACAAATGCATATTTGTCAAATGCATATTGTTGGGTCTGTACCCACAATAAGGATGCAGTTCCATTAACTGTAAAAATACCCTCATGTTACCCCATTGTTAGTCAGCCCTTTCTCCTACCACCTATCATTGGAAATTGCTGATTTGTTTTCTAGTCCCATAGTTTTGCCTTTTCCTAAATGGCATAAAAATTAAATTATGCAGCTTATAGCTTTTGGATATGATTTATTTTACTTAACAAAATGTGTTGGAATTCGTCTGTGTTTTGTCTTTTTGTTTGTTTGGGTTTTTTTTGTTGTTGTTTTTTTTTGGAGGGTAGTTCCCTGGCTGGGAATTGAACCCAGGCCACAGCGTTGAGAGTGCCAAAGCCTAGCCACTACACCACCAGGGAACTCCTTATCTGTGTTTTTTTTTTTTTTTTTTTAAACTTTTTATTTATTTATTTATTTTTTGGTATGTGGTAGCTCCCTGACTGGGAATCGAACCCAGGCCTCAGCGCTGACAGCGCCAACGCTGAAGCCCTAAGCCACTACACCACCAGGGAACTCCACCTTATCTGTGTTTTTGCATACATTAATAGCTGTTCCTTTTTATTGCTGAGTATTATTCATTTGTGTGGATGTATCATAGTTTGTTTCTCCAAGCACATTTGGGTTGTTGCTAGTTTTTGGCAATTAGGAATGAAATTTCTTTAAACATTGGCATGTAAGTTTTGATGTGAACCTAAATCTTCATTTCATTTTATGTAAGTATAGCTTTAACTTTTATGCAGTATGAGAGATTTTAAACTATAGATTCTACTTCTTTAATTCTGTTTAGGTTATTGATGTTTTTCATGAGCGAGCTTTGGTAGTTTTTGTCTTCCAAAGAATTTGCCCATCTCATCTGACCTGGTTATCCTTCTTAGTATCTGTAGAATCTGGGGTGAAGTCACCTCTCTTCTTGATATTTGAAATTTGTGCCTTATTTTTTTCCTGATGACTTTGACTGGAGGTTTATCATTTTGTAGATCTTCTCAAATAACTGGTTTTTGGTGGCATTGATTTTTGGCTGTTGTTTTTTTTTTTTTTTTTTTCTATTTAGTTGATCTCCCTTTTGATCTTCATTATTTCCTTTCTTCTTACTTTGGTTTTGATGCTTTGGGTTTAACATAATACTGAAAAAATTTTTCTCTCTGGAAATAAATTGACAGAATATGAAATCCTGTACTCAATCCAGATTTTGCACATGTGCACAAGTGTGTGTGTGTGTGTTTATGTTGGTATTTGGTTGAGAATAAAAGACTTTTGCTAATAAGATTTAAGAGAGAATGACGTTGGTACTGTATTTAATTTGTAGTACAGCAGAATTTTTTGTTTTGTATATTGATTTTTCTGCTTGTTCATCTGACATGTTTCAAACTGAATGAGGTATATCTGTAAATTATGAAAGTACTTCAAATTCCCATGACAAACCCTGTGAAATTTCCTGCACATAGAGCTATTAGAGTTAAATCTGTGGCACCATTTAAGTGGGGCAAAATATTGTATTTTTGTCTCTAATCTTAGCAATCATTTAACCTAAAGGTCTGTATAATGTTTACTTGAACTAAGAATATAAAACATTTAAATCCTTAGGACTTCACAAATGCGTAACCTTTAACTAAGTTATAAGACAGTTCTGGAGTTCTTTTTTTGGTATGTTTTGATGTATGAGATTAAGAAATTTCTGTTGTGGATAGAGTGGAATTTGTATTAGTCTTGCGGTTGTCTTTCAAACCCTGAATTAAAATCAAGGAAATAAATTGCTCTACTGTTTGAGCATTCTATTTACATTTTAAACCAGTTTGATTTCATCTATAAGTAGAAGTAATTTGAATTTTTAGATAGATGAAATTGGCTTGAAAATCAGTTTTTTAAAAATGCTTATTTCTTACGTAGTCTTAAATAAGAAATATAGGTGTTATTAGAAATTAGAGTATTGATGGAGAGATGTGATAATTATAGAACTCCATGAAAATTACTTTCTTTACTTTTCTAATTATTTAATGTTACATTTTATCTTTTAGATCCTATTTGACCAAACTCAGAGATCAATTAAGGCACAGCTTCAGAACTTTGTTAAAGAGTAAGTGAAGCGGAAATAAAAGCAACCAGTGAATTATCACATCTGGGGGCTGGTATCTTTGGAGAGAAATTATGGACCATAAATTACTGAAAATATTAGGGTTTTTGTTTGCTTATTTTGCTTTGTGAAATGTGTATTTCATTTCTTCCTGAATTACTCCATAAGGAAATCAGGTTTCATGCCTTTCAGTGAATCATTTATACTATGAAATATATATTTAAGATGCAAAGCTAGAATTGTTACAGATTTTTAAAAAATGTAAGTTATCTAATGACATTTCAAAATCAAAGCAAACCCCAAAAGTGATTGAAATATTGTAAGTTATTATACTTGATATTAAGTTATCCACTGTCTCAGTATGAGAAGATAATGGAATATATGAGACTAAGTAATAATGAAGGTGCATGATTTTTGCTACATCTGAGCCTTTTGTGTCACATTCATCATATTTTATATGTGAAATACAATGAAACTATAAATAAAAAATATCTGATATGACCAGGATGGAAAGTTTTCCTTTTTCTCTTTTAATTTCTCTTTTCCTTTTTCTCTTTTAATTTCTTACTGAGAATATAAAAAATTACACATAAAGTTGATTATGATACAGTATTCACGATAAATTATAGCTGTGCTATAAGTTTTAAATAGTGGCAGATCACATGGACATAATCCAGTGCCATTTTAGTAGGTTAGAATTGTTTTCTTGAGGGTGATATCTTGCAGATTCTTTATAAATTACTTGAAAATAGCCTAACCTTCAGAATGTCCTTATAGAATACACAAGGTTGGACAATTAATTTGGCCAATTCATCCTAGAAAAAGTACTGCATACCTCATTGCTGAATATCACTACAGTCACCTTCAAAGTACTCCCCTTGGGAAGCTATGCACTGACTCCAGCGCCCAGTGTTACCTTGCCAAGGTTATGACACCTTACCGAGTCGTTTGTACAGCGCTGCCAACCTAAGTGCATGGTGGCAAGTTCGTGAACCTAATTGTCAGGTTTTGGGGGCAAAAGCTCTGATGGCCATTCCATAAAAGGAGTTTCAAAATTGCTTTGAGGAGTGGGCAAGGCACTGTCATTGGTGCCTGGCTTCCCAAGGGGAGTACTTTGAAGGTGACCATAGTGATATTCAGCAATGAGGTATGTAGCACTTTTTCTAGGGTGAGTTCGCAAAATTAATTGTCCAACCTCATACACATGAAAGTTAATGGCTTCTTACAAAGAATTTAAAATCTTTCTTAGGTGTACTTTATTCTTACTATTTTAAAATCATTTGTCTTCAAGTTATTTTGCTTACTTCCCTGATAGAAAAAATAGAAGCGAAGGAATGTTTTATGTGTTCACCTAATAAGATCAATAATGAATCAAGGGTTTCAGATTTTCGGATTATTGAAATGGATACTGTTACCCTTTATGGGTACAACAGTTCATTTAGAAAGCATTATGAGTGTGTATTTTAAGAACATTTTCATGTCATTTGGGTCAGTAGTTCATGTCAATAACAAATGAACGTTGTTTCTTAAAGCATGTAGACTACTCATAGCAGTAAAATCAAGGATGTGTCTTAAAAATACCCTCAGATTTCTAGGATTTATCCCAAAGAACAATGAATTATAATCTCTGGGAGCGGAGCCTTGGAATTTGTGTTTTTAACAAGTCCCCTATGGTGATTCTTGTGTTATACTACTGTTTAAAAATCATTTTGTTAAATAATGGTTCGTGTTCCTGAATTTGTCTTTAGAAAAGAAAGTTAATGTTGCTTTTTTGTTTCTATAATGTTAATTTGATAATTTATTTTCACCACAAATGTTCAGATTTAGGTGAGGAAATGTTAGCAGATTATATTGGGAATAATATGTAAAACATACTGAAAACAGTATGCATTGTAGTAAAAAAAACTCTATTGAGTGTTATTGTACAGTGAATCAAATAAATAAAGGAACATAAGAATGAAATTCTAAATGTTACTTTGCTAAATTTTTTGATCAATAAAATTTTATGAACGTTTCACTGTTTATATTTTTAGAGATCTTAGAAAATTCAAAGATGCCAAAAAGCAATTCGAAAAAGTCAGTGAAGAAAAAGAAAATGCATTAGTTAAAAATGCTCAAGTACAAAGAAACAAACAGCATGAAGTTGAAGAAGCCACAAATATCCTGACAGCAACAAGAAAATGTTTTCGACACATAGCCCTCGACTATGTACTTCAGGTATATTTATTAATACGTTTTCAAAAAATGCTTACTAAATATGTCATTACTTTTGAGTGATTGCACTGAAAAGAATAAATAATATCTTTTTAAATTTAAAATTAAACCATGGTTTTATCAAACCAATTTTTTGATAAAAAATTTCACTTGTTAATATGTCTGTGTATACACATATATGTTTGTTCATGTGTATAACTTCGGTTCTGATTTCTCCCCCTTTTCACTTAATGTTATACTTTCTCCTATTTTAAGTGTTGTAAAAAGCATTTTTATTTGGCTATATTGTATTCTGTGGAATTGTGTCAGTTTAATTAATATTTAATTATTACACATTTTAAGTTTGCCAGTTTTACTGGCAGTAGTGAAAAATATAATATTCAGTAGATGAATATTATACAGATATTTTGCCCTATTTCTGATTTTTTCTTTAGATATTTTGAGGTACTAAGTCTCACCATATTGCCAAATGAAAAATATTTCTAGAGATAGGGTTCTCATATTTGCATCAGGTGCTGCTTTTTTAAAACTAGAGAGCAGTGTTTAATAAGGTGCACAGTGGTCTTCTGGTTCACTATATAATTGGAGCCAGTTTGAATGTGATAGGTTTTCTAAAGGAATTCTAGAGAAATGAGAAATGAAGGCATGGATTATGCATTAATTCACATGTGTGTATTATGTGTTCCTACAGATCATGGAGTTCGAAACTTAAAAGCTTTAAAACTTAGGGAATTATCTTTTTTGAATCTCCTTTTATAAAACAGCAGTGGAGTCCCCAGAGACTGTTGACTTCAAGATGATTACAGAGTATTTCTTTTAAAAAACCGTAAATAACCATATACAAATTAGTGGTTAAAATCTACTTAGGTAACTTTGCAAATCAGTGGAAAACGACTTTAAGATTTTTTTCTATAAGTTCCCATTCAATAAGTGGGAAATTAAAATTTGAAAAACAAAGTACACTCTGTTCATTAATGAACAGCTTCTAGAATGGAGTAGTTATTATTCCTTGTCTACTGTTACCTATTTTACATTCATATCACTTCTTTTTTTTTAATTCTTAAATTTATTGGAGTGTCATTGGTTAGCAAAAATTACATAGGTTCCAGCTGTACAACTCTACATACAGTGCATTGTCATGTATTGTACTGAGTGTTCACCACCCAGAGTCACTCCTTCCATCACCATGTATTTATGCCCCCATCCCTCCTTCACCTCTCCTCCTCCCTTACCCCCAGACCACTAAACTATTGACAGTGTTTATGAGTTTTTTCCTTTGTTACTTTCAGTTTTATGATCTATACGTAAGTGAAGTCGTATGGTTCTTGATTTTTTCTGTCTGAGTAATTGTGCTTAACATGATGATCCCAGGGTCCATCCATGTTATCCTAAATGGCTGTATTTCATCTCTTCTGATGTCTGAGTAATATTCCACTGTGTAAATGTACCACAGCATATTTATCCAGTCATTAGTTCAAAATGGATCAAGGACCTCCACATAAGACCCGAAACAATAAAGTGCATAGAAGAAAACATCGGTACTAAACTTAAGGACTTTGGGTTTAGAGAGGACTTTATGAACTTGACCTCAAAAGCAAGGGAAGTAAAAGCAAAAATAAACAAGTGGGAGTATATCAAACTAAAAAGCTTCTGCCCTGCAAAAGAAACCATCAACAAAGCAAAGAGCAGCCAATTGAATGGGAGAACATGTGTGCACATAATGCCGCTGATAAGGGACTAATATCTAAAATATATAAAGAGCTCATACAACTTCTTGTGGTAGTATGAATTAGCAGTCTTCCTACCCCATGTTGCTGAAGTAGCTCTTTGCTAAGGTCTTAGTCATTAGATACACTTCAGTTTTTAACCAATTTGACCATTGTTTCATCGAAAATGTAGGCAACACTCTTCTTGAAACATACTTTTGTCTTGCTTAATCTCATACGACTTTTAGGTTATCTTCTCAACTTCCATTTCTTTTCATTTTTCACCATGAACTTCTCTCTTTTGTCTACCTTTTTAGTCTCTTTTTTAGGGTTTTATGTTTGGACCTATTCTTTACTGACTTTATGACTTACCTGACAGTTTCATCATGCCCCTTACTTGAATTACCACCATATGGAGCTGACAAAGTCTATTATTTATAGAGGTACCTCATTCCTTTTGTGTCCAAGACTGAAACCTTCTTCCCAAACAACTTCTTTTTGTTCTTACCTAACTGAATAGCATAACCCTCTTAATCATAGAAATTCAAAATTACAGAAAGCAGATAGTCTCCTCATTCTTAGCTACTATATCTAACAACCAAAACTGCCTTGAAAAGTTCTGTGTACCTCTTAAATGTGTTTTTTCACACCCTGTTGCAGCCCTGACACCAATCCTTACTGTTTCTTATCTGGAGTATTAAGATGCTCTCATATAATTGGATTTTTCTTGCATTACTTTTACCCGCCGTGTTACCAATTGATTCTCTGTTCTATGGTCAAAGTTACTCAACCTTTTCCAGGCAAAATAAGGTCTTCTTGTCTCTGTCTCATTCACATTGATGTTGGAACACTTCCATTTATTGTAATTATTTATGTCTTTTCTACCCCTAGATTGTACCCCTCCCCTTTAGTCTACCGCTTGAAATGTAGCTGGTAATAAATGTTTTTTTGAAAGAATGACTGGCTTAATTTAAAATTTTATTTGGGGAGAGAGAATTCAGCTAAAAATATCATTACTTTCAAACTTGCATTTTATAAATTTTTCATTTCCTTTGGTGTCCATCCAATAGTTTTAAGTTAGGACCCTCACCTCCCCTGTAACTATTTGTTTGATTTTTCTGATGAGAACTGCTGGGCTATTTTATTGCTAGACAGGGAAAAAACAAAACAAAACACAATGGACTAATATTTTTTTTTTAACATTTTTAAGAGTTTGAATAATAGGTTATCTTTAGCCTATGCTTTTACTGAGAGCATTAGAAAGTTACTATTTTAGTTCTCAAAACTGAATAGGCTGTGAAACATATGCAGAATAAACTAGTGCTTAGTTAAGCAAAGTTATTTGGATTTTCTTGGTCTTTTTTGTTTTCTGATGAGTGCTTTAAAGTTATAAAGCAAGAGGCAGAATATTCAGTGAGAAGGGCATATTAAAAAGATGGGGTATTCAGTAGTCTTTGGACAGTATTAGTAAAGCATGCATGATGTGTTCCTTGTATAAACATTAAGTTGATATATAATAATAGATAGAAATAAAATGTTTGTTATGAATTTCTAGAATTGGGAGAGATACCATACAGGGAAAATTTCATAATTTCCTGACCTCTTAATAAGTTAAGTCTAATTAAGATATTTGTTTAAGATTTATTAATTTAACAAATATTTATTGTGCTTACTGTGTTCCACTTGGGCAATACAGCTGGGAATAAGGCAAGACCCACATATCACACCACAGCTTACACCTTAGCTGGGCAGAAGACATAAATAAATAAGAAAATAAAAGGTAATTATGATTGATATGAAGAAAATAAATAGGGTTGATGTTCTAGAGTGTGTACAGACCTACTTTAGACCTTTGTGAGGAGATAGTATTTAAGCTGCGACCTGATTGATAAGAACCTCCTGCTCATCTGGACAGAAAATCTTAACACAAAGCCAGAACCACTAGTCTTGGGCTGTGGTTGGAACACAGAAAAGGGCAAAGTAGTTACAAAACTAAGTTGGAGAGAGAGGCAGAAGCGATATCACAAAGAAGGGCCTTGAAGGCTATGGCAGGGAGTTGGAAGGTTTTAAGCTAGAACATGACCACTCTGGTTGCTGAATGGATTATAGGGAGTCAAGAGTGGAAACACACTAGTTCTTAAGGCTATTGCAACAATACAGAAGATAAATAATTGTGGTTGGTGGTAGTGGTGAAGTGATTAGAATTTGCATTGGGATGTATGTCGAAGGGTTTTGATGAGAAACTGATAAGGAGCATGAAGAAAAGATGGAATTCTAGGAAATTGCAGTATCTACCAAAGTTAATAGTTTTATCACTACAGTATTATGACTTAAACACAGCCAGTTTTTCTTTGAGATAAAAAATGGATGAGAATGTCATTGGTAGGTTTGTTTTTATTTTCACAAAAAGTAGGTTGAACTTTATTTTTTATTTACATTTCTGGAAAAATGTTAAACCAATAGAATAAGCAACTTTTAAATATTGCTTTATGAATTAGTTGTTAAAATAATGCATAGATGATTAACCAAGTGTATTTTCTCTTAGATAAATGTACTTCAATCAAAAAGGAGATCAGAAATCCTAAAATCAGTAAGATGTTTATTGAAATGATGTTTTAAATATTATAATATGAAACTAAATGTACATATTTAAGTGTTTAAGGAGGCATGATATGTGTGTGTGTGTGTGTGTGTATATATATGTATTCCAGACTTACAGTTAACCTTATTTGTCTTACAGTATTTGTTACATGTCAAACATTTTTTGTTTCTTTCATCTTATAGTTATTTGCATGTGTCTTATCTACTAATACACTATGAGCTTCTTAAATCAGACATTTAATATTTGAGATTGAGGGCATACATTAATATTTAGAGAATTTTCCCCCTAGGGTTGTTGGTTTGTTCTTTGGTGTACAGTTAGAAAACAAATTGGATGAAAATTGAGGATCACTTATTTTTTCCTGAGCCTCTACACCCATGTTGACATTGATTCCCCCCCCCCCCCCCCATTTTCTGTCTTAAAATTAACAAGGAAGTGGGCAGGGAATGGTGGTGGTATGGCATTATGCTTTCATATTTTGAGAACCTTAGAAACAATTCTCTTCTTTGACTTTGTTCCCTGAAGCTATTGCTTTTGATCCTTGTCCCTACCTAGCTTTTTACTAAATTGTACGTTTATATTTATTTCCTATCAGATAAGTACATTTTGCTTCCTGTTTATCTCTGCATCCTTTTCCACATTGAGATTAATGTACACTGATAGTAGAAAATTGGAAAGTAATATGAAAAAAATGAAGAAAAAATAAAAATACTTATAAATCCTACTATCAAGGGAGAACCACTGTTAATATCTTGCTTTATATCTTTGTCTTTTTCTCTCTTTGTGTGTGTGTATATGTTTGGGAACATGCATATGTACTTTTAAAAATTGCATTTAATTTTTTAAAGAAAATAGAGGAGTCATTTCTATATATGGTTTTACAACTTTTTTTCACTAATGCACTCCAAAACTAATTTTTATTTAATGCCCTCCAAAAATAATTTTTAATGATCACTTATGGCCAGGTAGAACTCTACCATGAATTTACTAAGGTTGGGCAAACTTTTTTTTCAGGGCTAGGTATTAAATATGTTAAGTTTTGTGGGCCACATGGTCTGTGTCACAACTGTTCAGTTGTATTGCTGTAATGAAAAAAAACAGCCATAGACAGCACATAAGTGAATGACATGGCTGTGTTCCAATAAAACATTTTTATGGACATGGAAATTTGAATTTCATGTAATTTTCATGTATCATGAATTTCGTGTTTTCATTTTCTTTCAGCCATTTCAAAATATAAAAACCATTGTTAGCTCATAGGCCACCAAAAAGCAGGTGGTGGAATTGGATGGAAATAGTTTGCTGGTCATAGCATAGGTAGCTCACCTTGAATAAACTATAAATTAACTTCACCTATTAATGGATTTTTAAATAATTTCCATGGTTTTGACATTAAAGTATAACATTATAATGATTATTTTAATGAATGTGATTACTTAGGATTGACTAAGACAAGAGATTACTTAGACAAAGGGTATGAGCATTTATTTTAAAAAATATCCTCAAATGTAATGGTTATATAACATTTCCACTATTAATGTGTGTGAATAAACATTTTTCCACATTTTACCAACACTGGGTATTAGCTTCCCTCACTCTACCCACAATTTGGTAGATAATGTGATCTGATTCTTCAATTTTGCATTTAATTAATGCAAATGAATTTGAACAGTTTTTCCATAATTTTTTTGTTCACTTGTTTTCTTTTTATATCCTTTGTCTCTTGTCTGTTGGAGTGTTTATCTTTTTAATACTAATTTGTAACATCTCTTATGTATTAAGACTATTAACCCTTTGTGATGTGTTGTTTTCCTAGTTTAGCATTTACCTTTTAATATGCTGCTTATGCAGTTTGATGTGCAGGTGTATTTTACATTTTATGTAGTCATAGCTATTAATATCCCTCATTTTTTATATAATTCAGTATTTTATTGTATTCACAAAGTTGTACCACCATTATGATCTAATCCCACAGTAATCTTTTAGTGAACTTTGTCCTTTTGTCTTGCTGTTTTATTTAGTTGTTTTTTCTTTATTTAAAAAAATTATTTTGAGGGGTTCTTGAGTATTAAGGACCTCATGACCTATTTTAGATTTCAGAGAATTAAACAGATGCCTCTTTTTGCTGACAGTAACATGATATTTGGAGGATTCTTTCAGTATTGTGATTGAATTATTTAATTCCTCTTATGTGCCAACTTTAATAAAAAACAAGGGTGATTTTTCTCTTACTAGGTAAACTGTAGGAAAACTTGGAAAAATCCCAACCCATTAACAACATTTTTTGATTTTTTTTTTTTTGGAATGAATATAAAGAAACCTCCATGTTGGCAAAGGACGATTTTACTCATTTTATTTTGGTTCCTTGAGCAAAAAAGGAGCATTCCCCTACTTTGAGTCGTGTTTAGTGATCACGTAGGTTTGTAAAGTGTGTGTGATTGTTTTGAGAGCTTCATATTTCCCCTTCTAATCTTTTAATGTCTTAATTTGCAATTTAAGGTTTTGCCAGTGATTTTGGTTCAAAGGCACATGGATATTTTATTATGTACCTAGGAAAACAGTGAAACTATTGGAAACTTGAGTCTTTGAATTATTACTATAAAATTTTTGGTCATCTGGATATAGTTTAAACTAAAATTTGGGGCACTTTTAAAATTTTAGACCACTCAGAAATTTCTTTTAAATAAAATTTATTGTCATATTTGTACATAGTTTTGAAATTCTCTTTTAAGAGAAATGACGCTGTTTAAGTTTAAATAGGTTTGATATTTTGGGCTCTTGTGGAATGATTTTTAAACATTATGTAAGGATTTAAAAATTTTTTGGAATATTTATCTAAGAATTGATTTTAAAATAATAATCTTTTTTTTTCCTGCTAGATGTTATCCTTTATGTATGCCCATTTGGCCTTCTTTCACCAAGGATATGATCTGTTTAGTGAACTTGGGCCCTACATGAAGGATCTTGGTGCACAGGTAATGCTGTACTGTATACTTGGTTCTGTTATACACTGATATCTGTATTTTTAAAAATTGAGATATAATTGTCATATTACTTTTAGGTTTCCAACATAATAATTTGATCCTTATATATATTGTGAGATAATCACCATAATAAGTCTAGTTAACATCCATCACCCATATACTTATAATTTTTTCCTTGTGTTAGAATTTTTAAGATCTATTCTCTTACCAACTTTCAGGTATACCATATAGTATTATTAACTATAGTCACAAGCGTATAAATTAAGTCCTCAAGTTTGTATTTATTTTATAAGTGAAAATAATGTACCTTATACCCTCTTTACCCATTTGTCCCTCTCCCTGACCCTCTCTTTTGACAACTTTGAAACTGTTCTCTGTATCTGTGAATTTGGGTTTTTTCATATCAGTGGGATCATATGATATTTGTCTTTCTCTGTCTGACTTATTTCATTTAACATAATACTCTCTAGGTCCATCCATGTTGTTGTAAATGGTGAAATTTCATTCTTTAAGGCAAAATAATATTCCATTGTATATATGTACCATATCTTCTTCATCTGCTCCTATATTGATGGACACTTATGTTGTTTCCATTTCTTGACTATTATAAAGTGCAGTGAACATACGGATTCATACATATTTTCTAATTAGTGTTTGGATTTCTTCAGATAAATTCCCAGAAGTGGAATTGCTGGGTCATAAGGTAGTTTCATTTATAATTTTTTGAGGAATTTTCTATACTGTTTTCCATAGTGGCTGCATCAATTTGCAATTCCTCCAACAGTGCACAAAGGTTCCTTTTTCTCCACATGCTGGCCAACTCTTATTACCTTGACTTTTTGATAATGGCCGTTCTGACAGCTATGAGGTGGTATCTCATTGTGCTTTTTATTTGCATTTCCCTGATGATTAGTGGTGTTGCATACCTTTTCATGTACCTGTTGGCCACCTATATATTGTCTTCTCTAGGAAAATGTTCAGATCCTCTGCCTGTTTTTAGATTGGATTGTTTGTTTTTTAGCTATTGAGTTGTATGTATTCTTTATATAGTTTGGATATTAACCCCTTATTAAATAAATGATTGAAAGTATTTTCTGCCATTTGGTAGGTTGCCTTTTTATTTTGTTGATTCTTTCCTTTGCTGTGCAAAAGCTTTCTAGTTTGCTCTGATTTCTGTATTTTTAAAGAAATTTAGCATATTGGGAAATTTAATATACATTTATTTAATAAAAGAAGTTTGATGCTATAGTAGATTTATGTATGAGTTAAATGTGTAACCAAAAATGAGATTAAGGTTTTTAAATGTTATAGATAGCATAGGAGGGTACTGAAAAGGAAAATTTAAAAATAAAGTATTTTACAGTATATGAGGTTGGACAATTAATTTTGCGATCTCATCCTAGAAAAAGTGCTACATACCTCATTGCTGAATATCACTACTGTCACCTTCAAAGTACTCCCCTTGGCAAGCTATGCACCGATGTCGGTTCCTGGTCCACCTTTCAAAGCAATTTTGGAACTCTTTTTTTGGAATGTGTTCATACCCCAAAATCTGATAATTAAGTTTGTGAACTTGCCACTGTGCACTTCTGTGGGCAGCGCTGTACAAACAACTTGGTAAGGTGTCATAACCTTGCCAAGGTAAGGGCACAGTGGCAAGTTTGTGAACTTAATAGTAGGTGGGTTTTGGGATTGGTGATAGCTCTGATGGCTACTTGAGAAAAAGAGTTCCAAAATTGCTTTGAAGAGTGGACTACGTGGTGGGGTACATAGATTCTCAAGGGGAGTACTTTGAAGGTGACCATGGTGATACTCAGCATGAGTTCACATAATTAATTGTCCAACCTTGTATATAACTTGACTTATTTTTCTTCTTTTGTCTTTGAAAAATTGAGTTACTGTCTTAATGGGTTTTTCCTTTGAGTTATATCTCTTTTTTTTTGTTTTCAAAAAATTTTTTATTTTGCTATTTTAAATAATAAAATTTTAGAAGTTTAACCCTACCAGACCACTGCACTGATTTTCGGTCATTTCCGAACCTGCCACTGTACTGCTGTACCTAATTTTCGGTACTTTGCCTAGTACATGAAAAAGATGTCTCCAAGTTCCATCTTAGTCTAACTACTTGTTTGCATGTAACTAACATTTTTCTAGATCATGTTGGTTTTTTCTCGTTAATGCTCAGGAGCCCAGGTATAGGGGACAGTTAGGGCCTCAGGTCTGGTAGGGTTAAGATTACAGAACTCTGGTGAACTTTTTCACTTTATACAAACACTCACATGTGTGAATTATACATATGTAAGAATATTATATAAAGATCTCATTATGTTCAAATTATTTTTGATATCTGATCAGAATTTTATATTAGATCTGGTTGGGACATTCTATTTTGTTGTTTGGTGAGCTTTCTGGATTTAATGATATCAATTTTTAGGTGATTTTCTTTGCCAAAATGGTTCAGGTTACTTTTTGAAAGAGTGAATTAAGGATGAAAAATAGAGTTTAGTAAAATGAGAATTGCATTCACTGACCAAAATTAAATATGGTATGCAAGCTGTGTATATTAGGATAGGGTTGGGGAATGATGGTGTACAGGGCATATGCCATGAACTACAAAGGTACTATTCTTTCCCTCCTCAGATCTTAATCTATTGGAAGAAACCAAAAAGTCACCACACTGTTCATCTCTGTACTAAATGTCCTGCCTAGGTATATATATTGAGATTATATTTGTTTGCATGTGGCAGAAAACTGAAAATAGCAGTAGTGTCAACAAGATAGAATTTTACTTCTCATATGTAAAGTCAAAGACTTGGTATAGTTGTCACTTGATCTACAGGGACTCAGATTTATTATATCTTTTGATTCTACCTCATGGTTCAAAGTGGCTGATCAAACTTTAACCATCATACCACAGTTCCTACTAATAGGAAAGGGGAGAGAAAGATGCATTCCCTTTCTTTAGAAATATTTCCTGGAAATTGTACATTTCTGTGAACATCCCAATGTCACGATAGCTGCAAGGAAAGCTGGGAAATATGGACTTAATGCCAGGTAAACATGTGACCTACTAGAATTTGGGAGTTTTATTGTTAACACATTGCGTACCACATAGAAATCTCTAAGACATAGGCTAGGGGCCGCATAACTACAGATCGTAATTCACTTTAGGTGTGTGAAAAACGAGAAAACTCACGAGTAGTACGAAATGTGTTAAGACAGAAGGAGAGAAAATGGGTATTGGAGGCAGCTAGCTGTCTCTGCCACTAGTGGAGGATCAAAGTATTAATAGGAACATATGGATAGGACATCTAACCCAGACTTGGGAGGAAGGCAAGACCTAAGCTGTAGGCACTCCCAACATCTTATTGAACATTAGATTGCAACGCACCTTACATTAAGTATAATTTATTAAAAAAATGAATTGGATTACAGTTGACTAGCTAAAAGAATTGTGTATTTTAGACATTTATTAATTTCACTTTAGCAGTTTTCCCCCTACCACCTCTGAAATAATTTTGAAGGCCCTTGAAAAGCATCTAAGCCCCAATATCTGTTGTGCCTAGTGGATAAATAATATGGCCTTTTGGGAGGTGGCCAGTTAGGATGTTATCTGAGTAATTCAGTTATAAGATAATAGCATCAGGAACTAGGGTCATGGCAGTAGGGATGGACTCAAATAGATAGATTTGAGGGATAGTAAAGCTATAGCAATTTTGAGGGTAGTGAGACATGATGATTTCAGGTTTAAATGTGCTAAATTTTGAGTATAGGGATATCTAAGTCGATCTATCTGGAGCTCAAGAGAAAGATACAGTCTAGAGGAGCCAGTTGCATATAATTGGTAATTGCAACCACAAGAAAGGGTGATTTGATACAAGGAGAGTTAATAAGTATCAGAATTATGGAGGGGTTTTTTTTTTTTAATGTTAAGTGCTTAAATGTCATGCCTGAAGATTTTTGAATTTTTTAAAATTCATTTTTATTGTTAGACTTATTGGGGTGACATCTGTTAGCAAGGATTACATAGGTTTCAGGCGTACAATTCTACAGTGCATTGTCAACTTGTGATGATTTTCATTAGTAAGTGAAGGTCAAGGTTTAATAGTGTAGAGTAAAAAGAGAACCTGGCTTGGGTCAGGGCCCTAAGAATGACAAACTTTTCAGAGATGACTAGGCAAGAGGAGCTCTGTGAGAACAAAATTAGAGACGAGTTGGAAAACTGGGAGACTGTGGTAGCACAGGCTAAGGAAAGAGCTTCTCAAAAAGGAGGAGGTGGTTATCAGTACAAATATTGGAGAGAGAAGGTCAAGTAAACCCAGGACTGAGAACTACCTATTAGGTTTAGCATCAAGAAGATTACTTGTTACCTCTGTGCGAGTTGAGGGTCCTAGCAGCAGAAATTCTAAATTCCTAATTTAAAATAAGAAAGTTAAATTACAGTAGGTAGGCGAAAATGAAATGGGCAAGTAGAGAACAGGGAAAATTTTTCATAAAGTTGTGTTGCAAAGGAAAGAAATAGAAGTGGTATCTAGAAAGGAATATGGTTTGGAGGAAAGTTTTATTTAAAGTAATAAGATTTTCACAAATTTAAAAGGATGGAAATAGCAAAACTTGTAGAGCAGAAAGTAATGGTATCTGAGGGGACATTCAGGCCACAGGTAAAGGATTGGGGGCACTTGGCTAGTTACATATAGGAGCTGTTAAATTTATAATGTCCAATGTGAATAGAAACATGGGACATACCTTGTGGGCTCCTAACTCTCTTCCTGATACAGTGTTCTGCATCTAGGAGACAAGGCTGTTAGTCTTCACATCTCCTCAACTCATACATCTCCCAACCCTTTTCCAAGTTGAAAATTTTTTTTTCTTTATACTGCTGCCCCACAGAGAGGAAGGGGAATTTTCTTCCTTTATGCTGCAGTAGCAGTGGGTTGGGAGGCAGCAGCAGAATTGACTACCAATTTGACAGGCAGAGAACTCAATTGCATTGCAGTACTGTGTGGAAGGTACATACACTCAAATTTATAAATATTAGTTTGAATCTTGAACGCTGTCTTGTACTGTACTTTAATCTGAATGAACAAATAATATATATATATATGCCATTCAATTAAAAGCTATAAGACCATGATATAATGGTTATTCCACTTATTCACTATAAGAAACCATTGAGGACAAACATTTTCCTAGTGCAGCATGTACTAGCATTACCCATTAAATCAAAGTTACATGTCACTAAGGCATATATGTATTAGATCGTAAAGTGGAGTAGTATAGTTACCATCTAAATAAAATATTTTATAATAATGGTAGTTTCGTTTCAGTGTGTTTTCTTTTGGTTCTTTATTACTATTCAGTGATTTTAAGACTGTGTGGCCAGAATTATTCTCCTGTACCAAAAACCATCATTTGTAGTAGAGAGTGAATAAAGGATCAAATAGTTTCTTAAGAAAGCTGTTTTCAATTCAGTTTTTAAAGTGTATCAGTTAAAACAATTGGACATTTAATACTTTATTTACATTTTTATTTATTCATTATCATGCATTAGTCAGAAGTTATGGCGGTTCAAAGATGAAATGACATGCATCACAGTCTAGAATAGTAGAACCACATAATGGAGTATTTTATAACCCATTTGTTTGTTATTCCAGCAAAGAGGAGTTCAAGAAGCCAGTACATTTGACATAATGCAGGAAATCAGATACTTCCCTTTTTGATGGAAAATCATCAAATGGAAAGAAACAAGAACGATATGGGATTTTATTTCATAAGTTTTTTTAGCTTTTTAAAAAGACTCGTAAAAATAGATGATTTTTATTTTTTTATACACTGGTCTTATGAATGATTTACTCTTCTATTGTTATTACTATTATTTTTTAGCTTTCTCTTATTTGGTGAATTATTTTTCTACCTTTAAGATTAGATTATAACATTAGGAAGCCAGCTTGAAAACATGAAGCATCTGGAGTGATGAGAAGTTTGCTGCATTGAACTTGTGAGAGCTGGCACTCAACCTAATAATACTTTATCTTAAATAGTTAGGGGTATTGTTTTGTGTAGTAATCTGAGATAGCTTAGCTGCTACTTTTTTCTGTTTTGGAAAAAAATCACCAGTGTTCTCTTCTTTCTATCTTTAATTGTATCTACCAGAATTACTGAGTGGGACAGCAGGCAACTTAAGCGAGAGACAATTTCCTTATTTGAAGAGTGAACATTGTTATCATAGTTAGGTCCTTGACTAGGCCTCTTGTCACAGTTTTTTGAACTATGACTGCTCTTAGAAATGTTTTCCCTAGAGGAGTTAACCTTCTCAAAGAGGATTTTGATACTAGGGGGAAAAAACCCGAACTTCCTCATTAAAGTTGCAGCCAAAATACCTTTTTAAGTTAATTTAAATTGAAGGACTTACATGATTTTTAAAAAAAACATACTTTTAAAAAAGTCTGTATAATTTTCTCCTTTTCTTCTTTTATAGTTGGATCGATTGGTTGTGGATGCAGCAAAAGAAAAAAGAGAGATGGAGCAAAAACATTCCACCATTCAACAAAAGGTACTTGAGGGGAAAATTTAAAGGAAATTATTTCCCATTTTACACAATTGTTTGCTTATTGGTTTCAGCAAGATACCATTGTGTTGGAACAAATCTTTTGAGATGCTTTGATAATTAAATTGTGTAGATAAATTACTCTCTTTTGGTGAAAATTAAAATAGTTTTCAAATATTCTGGTATCTATTTTGTTGTTATTTTACATCAGAATATTTGAAAGCCATGCTCTTGAACTAATTTATAAAAATCTTTTAAGGCTTTTAATTTCATAGTAGCCCTTAGTTAGAATTTAAAACAGTATTTATAGTTTCAGTTAGGATTTCACCAACCCCTGTAAAACTGTGGGTGGAGGAGAACAAACAAACACCTTAGCATCAATGTGTGTGTTTGGTATTAAGGCTTTCCCGCTGTAGTCAAAGGCGACATTACCGGTCTCTCATGTGATGCTGAAATTTCACTTGCATTTCTTGCTGATTTGTCTAAGCCTAGCTAAACTGATATTTGAAAAAAATGTTTTTTTAATGAAATATTAGATATGAAACCAGTTTTTATTTCTGTGTGCTAAAAGCTTTGAATATGACACACCTGGAACTCAACCTAATAATACTTTATCTTACATAGTTAGGGATATTGTTTTGTGTAGTAATCTGAGATAATTGAAGGTTGAATGCAATAATAAAAGTATGTGACGAGATGCCTTCTGTACTTACCTGTCATGAGAGATGCCATGATTACGACGGTTGTTTTGCTAGGGGGATGCTTATCCATTGCTCTCTAGATGTGATGACTCCTGCAATTTTTTCAAATGTGGCAAACTCAATTGCATAATTTGTGGTAGTGGAGGACTGTGTTCACACTTGCCCCTACAAAAGAAAAAAAATGATGACTTCTAGTGTTGCTTTAAGAAATCTGTTCCTTTGGTGTTGAGCAGTCAAATTAACTTTTGTTATGATTTATTTAGAATTTAAAATACCAGTAAACTGTATCTGACATAGAACATACCAGTGGGGAAAAAAATTAAAGTGAAATCAGTAATAAAATTGAGGAAAATTTTATTGATGATGGCTTAATAATACTGAAAAGGAAACATTGTTTAAAAAAAGGGAAAATTGTCTACCATACCATCTTTAATTAAATTATTACTTCTAGCTATAGTCAGGTAAGGCTAACTCCGCGTTTTGTTTTGCTTAAGGTTAAATCACTTTTGGTTGGGTAACTTATTTTAATGACATTACCATGGAAAGATTAATAAAAATTGGGACCAATAATTAAAACAAGAGATTATGATATGCATTTGTAGAAACATGTGACTATTTGCTTAAACTGAATTATTTGGTGAGTGTTATACATATTTCCCTATTATATGTACAACTCAAAGGTAGTAGATTATTAAATCTAAATGTATTTATTTGATTTTAAAATAATAGTTACTATTTTTCTTTGAGGAAAGTAATGCTATTTTTGCTCATTTGTATACTTACTTTTTTCTGCCCTTAAATGCTGACACAAGGCTGCATTACAGGTAACAAAGAAACAAACCAAAAAAACAGGAAAAAAGATTCAGTCAACTAAAAATGAAGGGAAAGTACATCTAATGTAATTATTTAGATTTTCAAGAATTGAAGTTGATCAATTAAAGAAGTAATGATGCTGTGCACATTCATGTATACTACTTTTCAAAATGTTAGGCCATTTCCAGCAGACAGCACTGTGAGAGTTTCCATTACTCCTTGCTACCTCATTATAGTGTGAGTTTTTAATTTTTACCAATTTTGGTGGATAGATATTGAAATCTCATTGTGGTTCTAATTTATGTTTTAGTCACGAATGATTTTAAGCACCTTCCCCTATGTTTACTGTCATTTGGATATCCTGTCTGTGACATGTCTGTTAGTCTTTGTCCCATTTTTCCATCAGATTGCCTAACTGTTGTTGATCAAATTCTTCGTATATTCTGATACAAACTCCCTTTTGGGGTATATGTGTTTTTAATTTTCAAATAATTTTTTCAATGTCTTGTGTGTGTGTGTGTGTGTGTGTGTGTGTCTTTCTATGTTTTGTTTAATAATTCCTTTCCAAACCAAGATCATGGAGATACCATATTTTGCTGTGTATAAAGTGCTCCTGTGTATAATGTGCACTCATGTTTTTAGCCCAAACTTACAGGGAAAAAAAGCTTTCATTTTAATTTTTCAATTCAAAATTTTATTTGTTTATATTTAGGTACTTGTTGTTTGTATTATAAAGGAATTTTAGCATTTATTTAACATATTATGGTACCCATATTCCAGGATATTATTTTGCATACAGACATTGTTACTGATATCTAGAGTTAACACTTTTAACTCATAAGCACAAATAAAAAAATTAAAAACATTTATATAGATATGGAATTAGTACTACCCAAGTATAATGCACATTCTTATTTTTCCCCTCACAAATATGAGCAAAAACAGTGTGCATTATACATGGCAAAATAACGGTATATCTCCTGTATAATCTTATCGTAAGTGTTTACAGATTTGCCTCTTGTGTTTACATCTTTAATCCATCTGTAATTGGGTTTTTGTTATGGTGTAAAATAGGAATCCAATTTTCCTTTATTCTCACACTGGTAGCTAGTTGATCCAGAATCCATTATTTAAAAGTTTGTACTTACCCTACTGCTGTATGTTTTATCCTGTTACACATCACATTTCCATATGTATGAAGTCTGTTTCAGGCTCTCTATTTTATATACTGGTCTTTTTGTCTTAATTGTGCCAATACTATACTGCCTTAATTATTTTAGCTTTATGGTGTATCTTGATACCTGACAAAGCAAAGCCTCCTGCCTTTTCTTCAAAAGTGAATTCCCTAAATGCTGCATTTCCATATAATTTTCAGGAATAGCTTTTCAGGTTGCGTAAAGATAGCTTTGGGATTTGGATTGGGATTGCATTGGATCTCTGAATCAATTTGGGGAAGAAATGATATCTTTATTTCACAATATCTTCTGATTCATGAGCTTGAAATATTTCTCCATTTACTTAAGTTTTCTTTAATGTCCTTCATAAAATTTAATGATTTGCTTGTACATCTTTTTTTAGAGTTATTCCTGGACACTTAAATTGCAAATGTTATTGTAAATGTTATCTTAAAATTTTTTTCTCATTGTTTATTTTTGTTATATATTAGAATAAAGTTGGTTTTTCTGGATTGATTTCATGACCAGTAATCTTGTTAAGCTTTCTTTAATATTAATTTATCTCTGATTTCTTCTAGATGCTCTGTGTACAAAGTCATATCATCTGCTAATAATGATAGTTCATTTTCTTCCTTTCCAGTACTTTGATTTTTGTTTGTTATCTTGCTGGCTAAGGACTTCCAACATAATCTTGAATCAAGGTGGTAATAAAGGTTCTTCTTGTTTTGCTTGCTATTTCTTTTTCTTTTTCTTTTCTTTTTTTTTTTTTTTTTAATGAGGGTAGTTCCCTGGCTGGGAGTCGAACCCAGGCCACAGCATTGACAGCGCCGAAGCCTTAGTCACTACACCACCAGGGAACTCCTTGCTTGTTATTTCAAAGGGAAGGCTTCTATTAGATTTCCTTCATTGGCTAACCTTGGTCTTGCCTTCTATTCCCTGGGCCCCATACCAAGCTTCAAGTTCTCCTGGTGAGGCAAGTGCCCTTAAGGTGAAAGCTGACTTCCTTGCTCTGCTCACCTCTTTGGCTTCCATTTTTCACTTCATCGTTTTTGCCTTTGAGTATCCCTTTCTAATCTTGTCAGTTTATCAATATATTTAAATTCTAACATATATTATATCCAACATTAATAGTTGCTTTCATTATAAAATCATATCTGTTACATTTTAAGTACTCTAAAATATTAATTTGATATTGTAGTAATTTAAGACTTAATTTATCTCAAGAAATGTAGTTGAAAATTAGAATACTATAATGTGCTGCACTTTCAAGGAAGTTAATTGATGTTTTAAGTAGCATCAAAGTTATTAAAAAACTGCCAGTGTTATAAATGAAACTTTTAGAATATTGCCAAACTCAGTTATATCTTTTGCTGATTTACTCTTGTCTGAATAATTAAATAAATTATGGCCTCAAATAAATTTTAAATGAGGGAAATAAAGTTGCCCTGATATTTTTCCAAAGAAAAAAGTAGGAGAAAAGTAGCAATTCATTTACAGATTCTGTTTTATTTGATTGTTTTGGATTGTTATGTCTTTATATGGTTAAATTTTGAAATATGTCAGGAGAGTTTTTGCTTTTAATTCTGAATTTAGTCTATTTCCCTTTTTGGTATTTTTAAAATCTTCACAGACTCTTACATTTGGAAGGCCCTTAGGGGATTCTTACTCTGCCTCCTCTTCAGTGTAGTGCCTCCACGTGGAGTTCAGCAGTCTTGGAAGGTGGTCATCCAGGCTCCGTCAAAATCTTTCCCAAGACAGAAAGTTTACTACTCTGTAATAGAATAGCATTCTAACTTTGATCATTTGTACAGAAATAATTTTGAAAGTTCTAAGACTGAATTTTAATTTTAAAGTTTTAAATTTTGGGATAACGGTCTTGCAGTTTTGTTCAAATTACTTGGCAGTTCATCAGGAAATATTTTAAATACAGGATTTCTGATTTGGAATCTGTGGAAGAACATTTAAAGTTTGAATTGCATTTAAGTGAAGATTAGAATGATAGAAGACACCCCAATAAGTCTAACAATAAAAATGAATAAAAAAAAAAAAGAACGATAGAAGATTGTAACTGATTCTATAGTCCTCATAAAAAAGTGAGCTCAGCATGCTCACTTCAAGCTGTGGTTCTTCTACTTTGCAAAACTAAATTTTATTTTGGGAAAAAAGTGATCTTTATCTTATATCTGAACTTCCAAATAGTGGAAGTATTACTCCTATCAGTTTAAAAACACAATTATATATTAATATATTTAGAAAATAATAGTAGATTTAAATAATCCCAATTAAATATATTCATATTCCTTTTTTTGT
The DNA here is from genome assembly GCA_004026885.1 of Lyroderma lyra. Taxonomy (NCBI): domain Eukaryota; kingdom Metazoa; phylum Chordata; class Mammalia; order Chiroptera; family Megadermatidae; genus Lyroderma; species Lyroderma lyra. The sequence goes on along the minus strand of PVJL010010031.1, from coordinate 25,009 downwards.
TAGCATACGTTATCACCATAAAATATTGGGAAAATATGAAAACACTTTAAATATAACACAATATAATATTTAATTGTTGTCTCTACTGGTATACATATTATTTTGTGCTTTTAATCACAGTATATATACAAATTACACTTTATTTTCTCTTTTAGAATATATTCTATATAACCTGTGTTTTATATCATCCTCATCCTCATAATTACTGTGTAATAGTCCACTGAATCGAAATACTTTAATATATTGGAACATTCTTCTTTTATTGAACATTGTCTCCCCTTTCTTAATAATATTGTTGATGTAACTATCTTAATACGAAGCTTTTCTACCATTTGAGGTGTTTCTCTGGGATAAATTGTTGTATAGTGAACGTAGTCAAATGATAAGAACTTTTTTATGTGTTATTTTGTCTAGGATTTCTCCAGTGATGATTCTAAGTTAGAATATAATGTGGATGCTGCAAATGGCATTGTTATGGAAGGATATCTGTTCAAACGAGCCAGCAATGCTTTCAAAACTTGGAACAGGTAATATATGTCAAATGTTAGTCTCAGTCTTTCCATATTCTCAGTTTTTGGACTTTTTCTGTAATTTGGCAGTTCTTTCCTTCACTTTCTTTAAATTTACAGTCCATAGTACTGTATAATAATTTTCCTGAACCAAGTCCATTGATCCCCTTTTAGGAAAGGGGACCCTAAGAAGCAAGTGTAAAATGATAGCACTATTCTAAATTCTCAAGCCAAGTTTAAACCAAGAAGCAAGGAGAATTTTTATAATGTTTGGTCTGTAGTGACTAGACCATTATAATAAGTAAAATTAGAATGTTAACTACTTTTCATCTTTGTTTTGAAATAAATCTGATTACAAATTGTGTATTGAATCTAATAGGTAAATAGGCCAAGTAAGCTTTTCCCCCCTTTGTTTGCCTCCCCTATATGATGTTTATGTACATGTTTACTTAGGAATTTTAAGCTAAGTGATGCTGATCTTTTGATCTTTTCAGTGACTTTAACGAGGAGTTTGAGGAAATGAGATTGTTCTTTTATGTGAAGTGCGTGTAGCAGCTAATGTTCCTTTATTCTAAACTTGATAGCTACCAAAAACTCTCAATATTTTTTGCTAAATTGATTTTTATAAAATATTCATTCAGTAAATGAATGAATGTATAAATTATTTTATCATATTTCCCATGTGTTACTATAATAAAGTGAAATAACTTAAGACATTAAGACACAAATAAAAGATTGGGTTTTCTCAGGATTATCATTGTGAATAGCAGTGATTATTCTAATTTTTTTCAAGGGTGCCTCATTTTGCAAAAAAATGAAAGTAGTTAACAATTTTGTAATAATTGAGAGTATTGGATTCTGGTTAATGGGTTTACTATTATATTGTTGGTTGAATGTAGTATATATTTTATTTGTTACTCGAACAGGATATTAATGCAATGAATGCTAGAAAAGATTGTTTTCTTTTTAAAAGATGTATGTTAGCAAAATAAGTAGAATTTTCTTTGGTAAGTTTAATTTAGTAAACTTTTTGTTTAAATGGAAACGATTGTGCTTAAATATTCAGTATATTGAAATGGGTTCCTAATGTACTTACTTTGATTTATTGGAGATGAGGTAATGTAGGAAAAACATTCACTGATATTTTCAGATGTCAATGATTTATTAAGCATTTCTCTAGAATTTGATGTTGCCAAATGTTTAAATGGTATGTATGTAGTATGTTTTATTTGAAACAATGATTCTTTACCTGCGAATAAATATAAAATAGAAATAATCATGATTATATATTATATTAAGCCTTTTGAATTATATAGAACTTTAAAAATAATATATGAATATGGAAGGACCAACTGAGATGATCTGGTGAGAAATAATGTTTTTAAGTGTAGTAAAGAGAAAAACGAAAAATTAAAACTCTGTTTTCTGAGCTGTAAAAATGAAGACAATAATCTTTTTTAGTCCTTTACACCCTTTTTGGCAAATTTTCATAGAGTATGAAATAAAATAAAAAATAGTATAATTATCAAATTTTTATAATAAAGTTATCTCAACCAATACGGTTTCATGAGGTAATGTTAGAATTGAATTTTAACCTTCAGATTTCAAAACATCCTACTTAAAGTTTAACACAGTGAAAATAGAATAAATTCATAGAAACTATGCTATTATGTTAAGAAGAAATGAATGAACTTCCATGGACACTCCAGTGAGAAATGATCTCAGACTTCAAAATGAAGCACAGTAAGTGTTAGTGGAAAATTGCATTGCCATTTAGGATGATAGAAGTAAATGAATTCTGATTTAAGCATAGACCTTTTAATTTTTTATTATTTATTTCATGAATTCTATTACTTGGCAGAGATACTAAAATGTAACTAAAACCAAGTAGTTAATAACTTAAATTCTCAGTTATAGACATGTTATTACCTGCTATTTGCAAAGTGAAAAGACAATACCTTTAGAAATGAGGCAGCTTTATAAAAGAGATAACCCTTTGTATGTAATGGGATGACAGTTACTGATTGCAATAATAGATTGTAGTTCAGCACCCTAAAGTTTAGTTAAGAGATGGAGGTGCAGAAATATCATTGTTCATTCAGGGTCACACAGCTGGCTTTTGACAAAATTGAGATGCAAAACCTGCAGTTTTGATTTTACTTGATATAGAAATTCCAAACTATACATGTATTTTGATAAAACCAAATACAACTTCAGCTATTTAAAAATGCTTAAACTAAAAAATAAATTGCTTAAACTATTTTTAAAAACTTTCCTACTACATTTGCATTATTAGGAAAAATTATGGATAGCAAATTAATTTTGTTTTCATGTCCTTTTAAAGAACATGTTGATAAAAGCACTAGTAAAAAGCAGATTTGTAGGAATAGAGCATATAAACATTATATAAAACTCTTTCACAAACAAAAAGAAAAGTCAAAATCTTGTTAACAGAAGCCTTAAATATTTTATACGTTATAGATCAGTAACTATAAAAGGGAGAGGAAAGAAAGAGTAATCTATTAAATGTTACTTAGAATTTTTTTCTGTTTTTCAATTTTAAAAATTTAGAAAGTATTTCAATTTCTTACTTCAAGTTTATAAAAAACCAATCTCGGGAAATACTTCTAAATAATTTTTCTTCACCTATATATGACTTTAATGTCTAACCTACTTCTCTAATTAGTTCTCTACCAGCTTGATTTAATATATTCTACTAGCCTCTGAATAAAAGATTGTATTTGTGATATTTGTGCCTTAATTTTAAAAGTCCAGGAATCCAGCTATTCAGACCAAGATTTTTCTGCCCTCTGTTCTTTTTTATTTTTATTTTTTTACATCATTTGTGGATTATTTTAGGGAACTTTTTTTTCATAGTCACTATAAGATACTGAACATATGACAAATTTGCCATTATCTATATAGTTTTATGGAATAGTGGCATATAATATTTTCAAAATTAACCTTTTAAAAAGACCTCTATATGGAGGGCAATGAGGGCAATGTGAATTTGACTAGGAATTCCTGATGGTTTTAAAACCTGATTCTGTGCTTCATACAATCTGAGTATATCTTTAAAGGATTATTCTATAATCTGAAATTTAACTGAAAAGATCATATTTTGTGTGATAGCATTGAAGTAGCGTAAGGAGTGAAACAGTTTATGTCTTATGTGAATTGTTGAGCATGTTTCTGGTTGGTTTCAGATTTCTAGTTTTTGGTGTGTCAAGATTTTTATACATCTATAATAAATACTTTCCTGAAGACATGTGAGATCTACCACAGTAATATTTCCCTGTCAGGCCATTTTCTCAGTGTGCAGGCTTATATCAGTGCTAGATGTATTATTAGCACCTATGAGTCTATTTCTCTTTTGCTTTTCATAATAAATTCAGAAAAGATGAATAAATAAGGAAAATAATTAAATCTTAACATTGTTTAGTAATAAATTGGTAAAACTAATAAAGAAGCTGAATAAGTGCTATGCTTAGTCTGTGTTCAATTAGAAAATATAGCTGGGAGTGCAAAATGTATTATACGGTTTATTAGAGCAACGTATTCTATATGCTGCTAGTACAGATATAAATTTTTATTTTTATTGGCTCTTTGTTTTAAAATGAGAAATATATACATAGATTAAAGATGAACTCTACTTATGTGTGGCCTTAGATTCTCTGCTATCATTTAATGGAAAGGGGGTGAGCAAGTGGGAGGAAGGTTTATTTATTAATAGCTGATAATATTTTATAATATTTGAAATTCTTAGTGATCTCACTTTACTTGTGAAAAGTTTTTATTTCAGGTTTATATAGATATATTGGTAGTGATATATAAGGGACAGATAATTAAAATGAGGAAAGATACTAGCTATATTTAATAGCTGTGATGATAGAAGCAGAAAATAATGGAGGTATGCTCAGTTGTACTAACTTCTACCAGAACTTTCTATACCACACTACTTGAAGAAAATATTTGAATATTTCTGTAGTATTAACATGTCAGATTCCTAGGAGTTGGAATTAATTGTACAAATGCATATATGTATAGTATGTGAACAAAATGCAGCAGATATTTTTGAGTATTTTATTAGGTTGGGAGCTTAAGCTTGTTCCTTTAATTCTTGCTTTATTTTCGTATCATGCTAGTCCTTTGCTTATTTTGCACATTTGCGTTTTCATTCTTTTACCTCCTTTCCCTTATGTTTTAATCCTGCCCCATTTTTTCACATGACAGGAAAAAGCCCGATCATATCAGGTACCAAATGGCTTTCTTCCCCTCACCTCTACCTTACTCCAGTTTCCTCTTTGGCACGAGAAAGCTCATAATTAACCTGCATTTCATTTGGATTACTTGCAATGGATATAAAGTCTCTTATGTTTAAATTGGAAAGAAAATATTAACATCTTATTTGAGAAAAGGACTTAAACCTTTTCATTGCCCATCTCAATTTCTTTTAATTTGGAAAAACATTTGGTATGTTTATAGTTACTTGATGAGGATGATATATATTGAGTAATAAAAAAGGAAAATAAAGTAGTAAACGCTTTTCAGAAACTTAAACAATAACTAGGAATTAGTCCCTTTGGTAATAACGACATTAGTTATGTTTAAAGGAAACATTGTTAGTTACATTTTTTGTTTTACCATTATGGTCCTTTTCCCTGTGAAAAATTCAGTTGAATTTGAAATAAAGGCACATACATGTTCAAGCTTTTAATTTTGTTAAATGTTCACCTATTTGGCACCTGTATGAATGTGTACATAAATCTATTATTTGTATAGTTTTAGTGATAAAGCTTCCACCAGTTTAGAAGTTTGACTTTTACTCATGTTCTTGATTTCAAGTGCAGTTCAGGGAATAGTGCTCAAACAGGGTAAAAGATACTTGATTTATTTTTTTAATATATCCCCCCATCCCACATTTTGTCATCTAGAAAGCTTTTGTGGGTTTTTAAAATTTAATAATATTGTTAATGAATACAGTATTTGGTCTCAAATCTTCATTATATTGAATTATTTCAATTTGACAGAACTACAATGTAAAGTGGAGTCTTATTTTTCTTAGTGAATCAAAAAATTTTCCTTTTTAAAATACCATCTTATATTTTGGCTTTGTGCTCAGCTTCTGAATCTTGTAGAACATAGTGTAGTTGTCAGTACAGTGCTTTCAAAAGTTTGTCTTTTTATTAATTACCTTTTATATTATCTTTAAATTGCAGATAACATAAGCTTAAAATGTTAAGTAATTTTTCTATATTCCATAGGCTATGAACTGTCTCATTTTTGCTTTTAAGGAGTATTAATAATAACTAGGATTATTCTATAGGAGCAATTAAAAATTGTATTTCATTTTAGTTACCTGATTAAAGTATTGATCATTGTAATGAGTGTAGTTAGCCCTCTTTCCTTTTTTGTTTTTTAATGGCAGAGGAGGGGAGATAGCATCATAAGAGGGCTAACTCATTGAAAATTTTTTTCTACCTAGAATACATTGTGATTTTATTCCTTAGGAGGCATTGCTAAATTAAGGTGAATTTACAGTGTGTTTCCTGAGTATACAAAAACTGCTGATGTGAGAAAGTCACCAGGAGCAGATAGATAGGGAAACTGGGTTTCAGTTTCAGAAATATATACAATCATATATATATATATATGATATGTAAAGTTAATAATCAGAGGAAATGGTTCCTGACAAAAAATCATAAGTTTTTATCTATAATAATATTTTGTTATTATTTTCAGAGGTTGTGATCCTATGATGCAGCAGGTCAAAAGAAATTTATTTTTTGAAGACCTCAGAAGCATGAAAAGTTTACATGGTTGTATGGGTGTTTTTCCATTGTGCAATAACACTCTATGTAGTTTTTCACCAAATTGTATAATATGATTATTATAAAACATTGACTTTTTATTAATATAGTTTATGCTACTGCAAATGATTTTTAAAAAACACTTTAATCACTATCAGAGATTGTTTCCATTGCATGTTATCCCATGTGGCAGGGCTGCATCATCATTTTGTTTGTAGGTATTTCCTTTAACATTTCTAACCAACTATGTGTCCCAAAGAAAAGAAACCCGGAACTTCTTCCTTTTCTAGCCTGCCTCTTGATGATTTGCATTTAGAGGCATCCCACTTGGTTTTATCTAGATGCGAATTCAACAAATCTTTATTTTAATGGTAAAGGTGATACCTTTTGCAGTAGCAAGAAAACCTAACAATCTGTCTAGCTAAAAATAGAAAAGCATCTAATCGTTTTCTCAGCTTTGGAGAATTAACTTAATTTTTAAAAATAGAAATTCTAAATGTGTCTAAATATAATTTCTAGTGCTTTATATTAGTATCAACGAAAAGGTAGAATCTCTATCTGCTAATAGATTAATAACTAATGTTTACAATAGAAATCATTTCACATGAAACTAATTTTAATGTAATGACTCAAACATTATTTTACCTTTCATGCTTGATGAGAATTTTTGCTTTCTATTCTGAATGGCTTTTGGCTGTGATTATTATTATTTTTTTTTATAAATCGTTAGGTCCTTCTTATTGTTTTAATAAATTAGAATTAGTAAATATGCCATATATAGCTTAGCTTTTTCTTCTAAAGAAGATTGCAAGTCAAATTGTTTGCCTAATTTACAATACTGAGCAGAACAATATAAATCGTTGGATGAATCATTTTTAGTAATAACTTTGATTATTCTTCTAAGAAGTATTTTATATGAAAATAAAGCCAAGTGATTTGGCGATTGTCTCCTGTTTGATAGTAGTTGTAAAATGATTTAATTTTCTGTTTTGCTTAATGAATCAAACACTTGCTGAATTAGCTGCAAAAAGGTTGAAAACAAAGCACCATTTATTGCGATGTTCTCTGTACAAATGGATTGTCTTATCTACAATGTAAATTTCTACTTTATAATAAAAGCAATTACTTCAGGGGAAAGATTTTGGTAATTTTTGAGGAACCTCAAAAATCTAAATTTTTACTTTAAAACAGTTATTTGATGATAGCATAAAAGATAACAGCTTTTATTAGGATTTAAATTTTTTTACTTAAAATGAATCAAAATATAGTAATTTTATTTTCCTAATTTTAAAATTCTTAAAAATTGTTCTTTACTTTAAGTAGTTACCTCATTGGCATCAGTTTATATAATGCAAAACGAAACGATGTACTTCTCAAAACATAATTACCATAAACTGATTTTTTAGTTTCCCAAATATTTTCATTTCTAACAATAACTGAAATAAATTATGTTTATGAAAACTTAATCTATTTTGTATTTATTTAGACGCTGGTTTTCAATACAGAACAATCAGTTGGTTTACCAGAAAAAGTTTAAGGTAGGTGTTTTGTTAAGTAATTAAGTGAAAACTCAGTGAATCCCCAGTTTTGGTTCGGAATAATTGTGTGCAAAATTACTATGTATTAGTTTTATATTTGGATGTGTATAAGAGGGCTCAAACATGGAAAGTATGAACATTTGATACTTAAAAACAGGGTGATTCTGAATCCTAAATTCTGAGTTCCTAGCTTTGAGATGGATTTTTCTGTGTCCTGGGATTATTACTTCTTTTTCTTTATATGTTTCTTTGTCTGGTTTTGTGACAGGAATAGCACTACCATTCCACAGTACTATTGTGAGGCTGTAGAAAAGGATGCCTTTTAAGAAATATCACCTTAGGGCCACAGATGGTAATATAGAAAGGTAGAAATGACATTAAAATGTAACCTTGAAGTAATTTAAATAGAAATCCCTAAATTTGTTAATATTGTTTATTATATATTCATTTTCCTCAACCTTAGTTTATAAGGTGAAGAATTTTTATTGGAAGGCATACTGACATTTGACTTGAGAATGTTAAAAATAATTAGGAAAAAAGAACTGTTAGTTAATTGATGACTTGATTTTTTTCATAGTTAACCTTTATGAATGATATCTTCAACTGTAATTTTCAAATATTCACTTTACTCCTGAGACTATACAATATGAAATTTTACTTGCTAGGTTCTATAGTTGTAGGATTTTTCTATACACAAATCCTTTATTCTAACTAATTAGTTCATGGTTTCTACTCATATAAACTTGGTTTTGTGTTTATATTTTTATTAACTGATAGAAAATGATAAAACCATTCTCATTTTTTTAAGTATTTTAAGAAGGATATATAGGCTTCTAAATTTTCTTTCAATTGTTTGAAACTTGACTCATTAATGGCTTCTTTTTGGAGGAAAATAGCTTTTATTGTATGTGAGGAGGGACCAAGAACACAATGATATGAAAGAGAACAGAAGAAAATCAATAGGAAACCAACATTTATTAAGCACCCGGTTATAAATTACCAGGTGTTGAACTAAGCTTATTTCATTTAATCCTTATACAGAAATTTTATGAGGCAGATAAAATTATTAACAGAGCAAAATTACCTTTATGTTATATCTATGTTGCTAACTCCTATCTCTAATCTAAAATAAGATAAAATATATATAAATCCTTAAAATTAGACTATTTATTCCAAGTAATATTTTTAAGTATATTATTATTGGTAGTAGTATTTAAACCTAGATTGATAAATATGGGAGTTCCGTTTCCTTACTGTAGGATAACCCCACTGTGGTAGTGGAAGACCTAAGGCTCTGCACAGTGAAACATTGTGAGGACATAGAACGGCGATTCTGCTTTGAGGTCGTCTCTCCAACAAAGTGAGTGGTTCTAAAGAATTTGAGAGTTGCTTTTATGTTTTTTTCCAGAGTAAAGAAAGATTTTTGTTTCACTGCGATGATCTGTGCTGAGGAGGAAAAGTGTGTTTTGAAAGTAAATTTTATTAATGATAATACAGATCCTACAGCCAATTATTTATGTAACTTCTACCCACTACCATACGAGGTCTGACAATTAAGTTTGCGAACTCATCCTAGAAAAAGTGCTACATACCTCATTGCTGAGTATCACTAGAATCAACTTCAAAGTTCTCTCCTTGGGAAGCTATACACTGATATCAGTACCTAGTCCACCCTTCAAAGCTGTTTTGGAATTCTTTCTGGAATGGCCATCAGAGCTGTTGTCCTGTAACCCTTGATATCCTGAATGTCATCAAAATGTCTTCCTTTCAATATTTCCTTTATCTTCGGGTAAAGAAAAAAGTCACTGGGGACTAGATCAGGTAAATAGGGAGGGTGTTCCAATACAGTAATTTGTGTACTGGCTAAAACTCCCTCACAGACAGTGCCCTGTGAGCTGGTTTATTGTGATGCAAGAGTCATGAGTTGTTGGCGAAAAGTTCAGCTTGTTTTTGTCTTTTTCACGCAGCCTTTTTAGCACTTCCAAATAATAAACTTGATTGACTGTCTTGTTGATGCAAAGTCATAATGAACAATCCCTCTGATATCAAAAATGGTTTTGAATCTTGACTGTTTGTCTAGTTGGTACAACTTCATAATGAACAATCCCTCTGAAATTGGAAAAGGATAGCAATATTGTGATTCTTGATTTGGAGTGATGGAACTTTCTTGATTGTGGAGAATTGGCTGACTTTCATTGAGTACTCTGATGCCTTATTTCAGGGTTGTATTGGTACACCCATGTTTCATTACCATGATAACACAGCCCCAAACATTGTCTTGCCTCTCGAAAAGGTTTTGGCAAACTTTGACTCTCCTTTGCTTTTGTTCATTGGTGAGTCCCTTCCACACTTCTTTCTGATGCCAAGATTTTCAGTTAAGATTTTCCTAAACTGAAAATTTTAGTTTTTACTTTGTCTGCTACGCTTCTCACAGTCAGTGATTCTTACGCATGATTTGACAAATTTTTGCAATGTTTTCATCAATTCTGCTCCTTACTGGCCACTGCGGCCTCTCTTCATCAGTGATGCTTTCTCTCCCCTTAGAAAAACATTTAACCTTTTGTATGTTGCTGTTTTCTTCATGGCATTATCCCTGTAAACTTGGACTAACATGTCCCTGATTTCACTTTCACTCTTACCAAGTTTAGCAAGAAATTTAATATTTGTTCATTGCTCTATTCAAGCTCCAACATTCTTGCGATGGCACACAAAAACAGGCAACAACAGTAATGAATACCGTTCAAGACACCACCTCATGTCAACACAAACACAGCTGTGAGACATCGATATACCTTACCAAGGTTATGAAATCTTACCAAGGTGTTTGTACAGTGCTGCCAATGTAAGCGCATGGTGGTAAGTTTGCGAACTTAATTGTCAGACCACGTACTCTTTAAATTCTGTAAAGATTATTTGGTATGGCCATAGGAAAACTTTTAGATGATAAACTGAAGTCACATATCAGATCAATTTTTTTAACAACTATCATTTTATATTCCTACCCAATAGAAAAAAAGTGTTATGTTTATATGGTAGATTTAAAGTTTTATTTTTTTAATATGCAGAAATGGGTGATTTGTATTCAATAGGTAACTTATTTCATTGGTACCTTGATTTCTTTGTGGACACACTCTGTCCTAAAGATTGATGAAATGAAACCTTTCAACAGAAACTATTATTTTTTGTTAGAAAATCATTAAATAGTAAAAGTAGACAAACAAGTAAACCTTATTGTTTTTTGGGGGGTGGGGGGATGTTAACTTAGTGTCTGAGAAAACAGTGTTATTTCCTTTTAGAAGTTGTATGCTTCAGGCAGATTCGGAAAAACTACGCCAGGCATGGATTAAAGCTGTGCAGACCAGTATTGCAACTGCTTATAGAGAGAAGGGCGATGAATCGGAGGTTAGTAAACAGTGCTGTAATACCAAGTAACATAGTGCCAAAAGTTTTAAACTTCAGTTATGATGTGGAGTGATTATAATGTTCTTTAAAATTTTTTCAAACCGAGGTGTAATTGACAAATAACTATATATTAGTTTTAGGTGTACAACATAATGATGCGATATTTGTATACACTATGAAATTGTCACCACAAAATGTCTAGTTACCATCTGTCACCAGACATAGGCACAAAATTTTTTTTATGAGACCTTTGAAGATTTACTTTCTTAGCAACTTTGAAATGTGCCATATGGTATTATTAGCTATAGTCACCATGCTGTACATTTTATCCCCATGACTTACTTATTTTATAATGAGAAATTTTTACTTTTTGGCTCCTTTACCCATAATATTCTTGTTTATGGAGGATTAACTTTTTTGTAATTGAAATTGATTTTATTTTTAAAATCTAGATTCAGTTTCTCCTTTGTTTATTTCTTTTACATTTACCTATAATTTTTTTGAGTTTTTCAATATATGTATGATGCCATATTTGAATATTGTCCCAGATTGACTAAGGTATTCTGATGCAAGTATTTTCCTCAGAAATATTTTATTATTTTAATTAATAATGAAGTAACGAACGTGAAAGGTATTTAAAATTAAAACTGGGTTAAAAGCAAAACACGGAAACTCTTAATTGAGGTCTTCCTGGAGAAGATTAGTTTGGTCATAGTCTGGCTTCAGTTTCCTGATGAGTTTACAAACTCTTGAGTGAGACTGTAAGTGAATCTTGAGAAACGGAACTCACCACTTCCTTCAGTAGTGTCTTGAAAGTGAGGCATTTGTGAGTTGGTGCATGTTTGAAAACGTCTTCATTCCATGGTCACATTTGTTTGATAGTTTGGTCGGATGTGGAATTTTTAGGTTGGAAATAATTATTAAGAACTTTAACTGCATTGTTTTTCTAGTTTCCAATGTTGGTGTTGGAGTCTGTCTTATTACTGATCTTTTGTATTCTTCTCTTCAATTTCCCTGTTTATTTTTCCACTGGAATTTTTGGACTGGTCTTAACCATTTTCTTATGTGTGTTTTGCTCTACATTCTGGGAGATTTTCTCAGTTAATAAACTTCTAAACCTTCTATTGAAGATTTTAGTTTGTGGGCACATTTAATTTCCAAGAGTTTCTTTTTGTTTGCTAAATATTTATACATGTAAACCCATTTTTTTTTAATGGATTCAGTTTTAGAGCTGTGGTTCTTAACCTTCATTATTTATTATGATTAACACAGGGAGCTTTAAAAAAATCCCAGTGCTGAGGTCCACCCCAGAACAGCTGAATGGAGTTAGGACTCAGGCATCAATATTTTAAAAAGATTCTTAGATGATTTCTGTGTACATGCAATGTTGAGAACCATCGAGTTAGAGGCTTTTCTTGGCTGTCTGTTAATCTGCTCATGATTATTAGTTAAGAATTAAAAATCCCTTCGGAAGCTCTGAGCACATGGTTAGGGCTTTGTTGACTGTGAGCTTCGCTGAAGTCTGGATCATTTGTTAAGGAACAACCAGAGTTAGGAACTTTGAAGTCTTTTCAGCTGATAAGATTCCCCAGGAAACAATCACCTGCATAGGGTAAAGGGGCTGGCAGGGAGCTAATTGGTGGGGGGTCTCAACCATTCAATGTATGTAAATTCATTTAATCCTCTGCCTTCACCTTTCCCATAAATCCTATCCAGAAACTTTAAGTTTTACTTCACCAGAGAATAAACTTTCAGTCATTTGTGTTTATGTCTAGAGAGCAGTTACTCTAATGGCATGGAGTTGATGGGAAGGAACCTTTGGCTCTAATTGTGTCTTACGCAATCATTACCCCTTCTTTCAACTCCACTTCCAGGGTTTACTGGTATAAACCCTTTAACCCTTGGAATATTATGTGATATAAATTAATGAACTCTTATATTTTTCTTACTATTACCATCTTTAGATTTGGACTTGGTGTGTTCAGTTACCATTCATCCACCCTTTTTCCAGCTCTTAAAATTTTATTGCTCTTGTTTTCTTTCCCGTTATCCTTGTTCTTATGAGTAAATGTCTTTATCTTTTTTTAATTAAAAATACTAAAATTTTCTAAAGTAGATTACAGATATCATGTCATTCTATACCTAATGGTAATTTCTTAGTATCATCTATTAACCAGTCTGTATTCAAATGTCCCCAGTTGTCCTAAAAATGTCTTTTACCACTTATTGTATAAAGTAGGATTTTATCTATGACTGGGCATTGCATCTTGTTTTTATGTCCCTCAAGTCTTCAATCTAGAACAGTCCCTTTTTTTTTTAATGACATTGATTTGCTAAAGAGATCAGGTTAGTTGTTCCATTAGAATTCCATCTCATAAGGTTACATCAGAGGCAATGTGTATACTTCATATTGCAGCAGGAGACACACAGTTATTTGGTTATTCAATCATTGCTAATGCTAAGATCAGGCTTTTGTGTGAAGATGAAGTGGACAAATTGTGTTAGAGAAATTATAATAGGATCCATCAATTGTAAAGTTACATTTCCACCCTTGTTCCCAATCTACTTTGTCACTTTGTGTAACAAATCTACTTCTTGTTACTTTGACCCCTTAAGATCTACTCCCCCATAAATCATTCGTCTAGTTGTTTTACAACTGAGTTTGTTATTTCATTAGGAATTGCAAAATGATGATTTTATGATTCTGTCATCTCATCTACATTTATGGCTTTTAATTACCATATTTGGTTAATTTATTAGCTGCTTTAAGTAGGAACACATATGTAGGTTTTTGGGTATCATTATAAACTCATGGCTTTTTGCAAATATAGTGGGTCCCAGTTAATTACAATAAATACTGTATTTTGCCATGTATAATGTGTACCCACTTTTTTGGCCCAAACTTTCAGGGAAAAAATGTTTCATTTTAATTTTTTAATTCAAATTTTTATTTGTTTATATTTAGGTACTTGTTTTTTATATTTTAAAGGAATTTTAGCATTTTTTAATATTATTGTGGTACAATAAATTTTATGTAACAATTTAAAACACAATAACAGATACAAAGTACAAGAAATTTTATATGTATAATTTTTTTATATAAAAACCCCTGATTATCGTATTTCAGGGTATTATTTTGCATACAGATACTGATTTCTAGAGTTACACTTTTAATTCATAAGCATAAATAAAAGGATTAAAAACATTCATATAGATACAGAATTAGTACTACCTGTGTAAAATGCACATCCTTATTTTTCCCTTAACAAATTTGGGCAAAAGGTGTGCATTATACATGGCAAAATATAGTACTCTTTTTGATGTTCCAATTATCTCATCTTTGTCCAAAAAGGGCTCTGGTGATGCTTTTTTAAAAATTATGTAGTTTTGAGAGGAAACAAAATTAAGTGTGTATCCAGATCATCTTGACAAAGAAGCTAGTGGCATTGCTAAAATACCCGGGTTATGCAAAATAATATACTAGAAATAATAGGGATTGCAGGACAAATAGGAATAGGATTGACCTAAAAACTTGTGTAAGTTTATAACTAGATTGCTTTCAGGAACTTTAGTATCTCAAATATGAAACACTAGAACAGTTAAATTCCTGATAAATGAATACTACAGTATAGATAGGACTTAACTTTAAAAATTGGTGAAGATAGTTTAATGTAATGGTAGGTACAGAAGGGTTGAGGTTACTCAGTTGTGACAAAGGCAAAATACATAAAGATCAATGCAACTAATGCAGTAAACACTTTGAAGTCAGAGCACATGGCCAAAATGAGACAAAAAGAAGACTTGGGCAGATGTGTGCCATGGTCAACCCCTGTGTGCCTTGAGGTCGCGAACCTAAGCTATGGTATATTCGTGTACTCTGCTTTTAGGTTCTCTAATTTCATGCAAAACCATTAGCTTTTAGAGGAAAATAGGGAATGAACCAAATGATTTCTGTATTATATTGACATTCTTTCCTTAGATGATAATTGCTTATGAGCTAATTAATATTATCAAGTATGTTTTAGTAAAACAGTGTTTTTCTTTTTAAAAATTTTTGAAATAATCTCAGACTTACAGAGAAGTTCAAGGATAGTACAAATAACTTTTTCCCCTGCTTTCAGAGTAAGTTGCTAACATAATGCCCCATCATCCATTATTTCTTTAGTGAGTACTTCCCACAGCCTATGTCATTCTCCTATATAATCATGGTATAGTCATCAAAATCAAGAAATAAGCATTGATACATTACTACTATTTTGATTCCCCAAAACTGAGTTTTAGCAATTGCCCCAGTTATGTTCTTTATGGCAAAAGACCCAGTCCAGAAGCACAGGTAGCATTTAGTTGTTACGATTCTTTGGTTTCCTTTAGTCAGGAGTAGTTTACTTTGATCTTGATAGTTTTGAAGATCATAGACTGGTTATTTTATAGAATGTTCCTTGGTGTGTAGGTTTGTCTGATGTTTACTCATGAGGCTATGTATCTTTGGCAGGAATACTATATAAATAAATGATGCTATCTTCTTCTCACTGCTGCCTCTGAGATGGATGATATTTTATTTTGATTTGTCTCGTTGGTGATACTACTTTTGATCACTTGTTTAAGGTGGTATCTGCTAGACTCACTTACTGTAAAGTTACCTTTGTAAGTAGTATTTTGTGGAGAAGGTTCTTTGACATTATTTAAATATTCTGTTTCTTATCAAGCTTTAAATATTTTTATTATGTCAGTATAGAGCCATTTTTATTTGCTGTGTTATGATCTGTTGCTATCATTATTTGTTTTGTTGCTCAGATTGACCCAAGTTTGGCCAGTAGAACCCTGGCTTCTTTATCTTTTTGAATATTTTCATCATTTTTTTGAATTCTTCCATACTTTCTTTTTCTAGCGTGATGAGATGTTTTGGGTGTATCTTATACTTTCTCTGCATCAGCTCTGAAATTAGTAGTTTCTCTAAAGAGCACTAGTTCCTTTTGCTGGAGAATGTTTTTTTAGAAATCAAGGTAAAGAAACATATACACATATATGGATATACACATTTACATCTGTATTTCTGTATGTATCTACTTACATTGAAAACCATTAGTGTGCCTATGGTATAACTGGTTCTAGTCTAATGCAGCAGGTTTTGTTATAATCCTCTCCCTTTCCATATAAATAATACCTTTTTCAGCAGTGAGAAATCTGGCTCCCATTTATTTTTAACATGTTTGTTTATATGATCAGTTTCCCTATATGTAACCAATATCCTTCCTCTGCTGCAACCTGCCCCCTCACCCCTCTTAGGCTCTGACACCTTGCAGTTGTGATACTACCAGTCCATACTCCTCTGCCTCTTCAGGCTCCCACTTTCCTTGCTGGGCTGTCTCCCTGTGCACAAACTCTCCTTGTACTGCTTGGAACCAACAACCTGCATTGAGTTGCTCCCATTTGAGGATTTGCTCCTCACCCAACTCAGTTCTCTCTATAATACCATGTCTCTACACTTTTTTTTGCTTGGTCCCACCTAAAAGCTATTGAATTCCGTTTTCAGGGCCAAATTATATTTCTAATGATTCTGTACTAAAATAACTGGCTCATTTAAGGCTGAAATGTTTTTAAACCCAAATACTTTTTAGACCATATCTTTTAATTGGTTAGAATCCCCAAACTACATCTTTGTATTTGCTCTTAGTTGGTATAGACTTTGCTGTGCACTTAAAAAAATTAGCTTTTTGCTTTTTTGTCGCCACCTTTTGCTTTTCTCCTGGTTTCCTAATAGTCCGTGAGATTTTAGGTATTGTGTGTTCCATTGTTGATTCACTCTGTAGTTATTATAGTTATGTGATTGCTCTGTTCTTTAGTAAAAGGTGGTACCATTATCAGTTATTCATTGCAGTAGTTGAAACAACTTTCTTACAGTTCATTAAATACCTTGGAAAAAACTTAGTATAAAATTACAATATTTATTTTATTCTTGAGTCTTAATAGTCTTATGTTTACTCCCTCTCTCATCTTGTATGTTAGTGTTCCCCTTTCTTTTTCACCTCATATCTTGTACATATGTTCATTGTGCCAGCTATTTTATATATATATATATATATATATATATATATATATATTTATACATATAAATATATAATCAATGTTTATATGTTTCTCCTCACAAGACTAAAAGCCAATTGATGGAGGAAACGCTATCTTTTTATTCTTAAATCTCTAAGACCTAGAACAGTGCCTGGTTTAGGCCCATAATAGGCTTTCAGTTTACTGTTTGGAAGCTTTTGTTTGGAGCATGTAGTATGCAACACAGTATTACAGCCTTTTAATTTAATTTAATTTTTATTTTTAACAAATAATTCTTAATTCTTTTAGAAGCTGGATAAGAAATCATCTCCATCCACAGGAAGCCTCGATTCTGGAAATGAGTCAAAAGATAAATTATTGAAAGGAGAAAGTGCCCTGCAGCGAGTCCAGTGTATCCCTGGCAATGCCAGTTGTTGTGACTGTGGTTTGGCGGACCCACGGTGGGCCAGCATCAACCTGGGCATCACCCTGTGTATCGAGTGTTCTGGGATTCACCGGTGGGTAAACCTACCCAGGGTGAGAGACTTGTGACTAAGCACACATTTTAAATTACCACGTCCTATTGGTCAGAAGTCCTTTTCTACTTGCCTGATTTGATTGTCAGTTTGTATCTTTCTATCTTTTGTAACGTGGATAAAATTGTGGTTCATGTGAGGTGAACATGATAACCACTACACTACAGAAACTGCCTAAAATTATGGTTTGTGAAGAACTTTTGAGGACTGATTCACCATTCATGATAAGTCAGAAGATCTATTCCTATTTATATGTGTTGAGGGCTATATTAGAGACTGTGTCACATTAAAAGAGAAAAACAACTTGCATAATATGCAAATAGAGTAGAGACTGATAGTTATATATATTAACGAAATATTTTTTCCCCACTTAGGAGTCTAGGAGTTCATTTTTCAAAAGTACGTTCTTTAACTTTAGACACCTGGGAGCCTGAACTTTTAAAGGTAAAATAAATATTTGCTTAAAAATATTCATATTTTCACAGAAAAGGTTAGGAATTTAGAATCTTAGTTCACTAATGTATGAATTTCTTTGTGCTAACAATGAACTAAATTGTATTGGAACATATTTGAGACTATTTTGACAAACCTGGTGTTTTGTTAGTGGGTTTTAAAAATTGCTAAGATTATGTAGCACACATCTCCCAAGTCAGTTCACTTTTTAAGGAAACCAGCATTCTTGCATTTGTATATTTTCTCAAAAAATATCTTAGATTCTGTGCCTTAATTTTAATCTTTTATAATATAAATTCTTGGTAAAAATATGAGACAAATTGCTATAGTGAGCTCCATCATGGGTTGGTGTAGCATGTTGTTTTCATTGGGTTATTTTAGCATAGACCATTTGCAAATTTACATTTGTCAGGGTAGTAGTCATCAAACCAAGACATGTTTTTCTCAATGTAGAAGGATTCCTCTCTACAAAAATGTCAAAAATAATTTTAGGTCACATCTGGGTTTCTGGTAAGGTTTACAAAACTCATAATAGTTAATAGTACACCCCTTTTAATTCCCACCATTTAGTTTAAAGACTGTTGCATTTATTTCAACTAAAAATTGTGTTCGTAATGCGCTTGTGTTTTATTTCAATCCATAGATAAATAAATAATCCTGTCAGTTATATAAAGTAAAAATTTTGCTTTGTGGAATTAATAGTGTAAATATCTAAATGAAAATGATAAATTAGCTTCTAACATAGAACCCTATTTACATAGGTTCTATTAATTATAAATTCAAAGGTAAAGTAAGTGGCTCAAGAATAGTAAATCTAATTTCTGCCATCAATTTTGAGTGTAGATATGAAGTCCATGGATTCAGTTTAGAAAATTTGGCTGAAACACAACTGTCTGATACATTAAAAAAAATATGACTGAAACTTTTATACAAAATATTTTGAAATACTTATATATGAAGTATAAGGAAAAAATAGTTTATTTCAATTCTGAGTTGTTTAAAAACTTTACCTGTTTGGCCTTAGGCTTTTTCTTTATTTTATTTAATTTTCCAGACATTGTGAATAATATGCAGCATTGTGCTAGTCATAGTGGAGGGATATAAAACTAGGAGAAGATTGGAGAGGAGAAGCCCTTTATTGTAGGAGTGGTAATCTTCCAGGAGAGGTATTCTGGTGAAAAGTGGCAAATGGTGATGTTCTCAGTCCTTGTCGCATTTTGTTTTAATTTTAAACTTCTTTGTGGAATGAACAATTATAGAATATAAAAAAGGAATTAGTTAGTTGTACTTGCTTTAATGTACTTGCTTTTATAGTATTTTTAGGAATTTATAGTTTATTTTTCTATTTTTGTGTCAAACAGCTTATGTGTGAGTTGGGGAATGATGTTATAAATCGAGTTTATGAAGCTAAGGTGGAAAAAATGGGAGTAAAGAAACCACAGCCAGGGCAAAGGTACTATTTCAGTTGTCTTAATGTGTTACCTTTTTCCCCCTTATCAGGAATATACCTCTATGCTTTGATTCCATTGTAATTCATATGTCATACTGAGACATACTGTTTAGAAGTGATCATTACTACTGTTAAAAATGTGGCTGTCTTTAGGCAGTTATCATTTGTTGATCAGATAATCCATTGTAATTTCCAGATGAGAGAGAACCTTAAAAATTAAGGTTCTATTTAGAAATGTAAAAGCTCTAGCAATTAGACTGAAATTCTTTTAGTGACTAGCTTTTAAAAAGAGATAATCTGTTCACTTATGTGTCCAAGGACCAAGTTTCTACTGCATACAATGAGCAATTTTACGTTGTGTGACTTAGTTCAGAAAATGTCACTTCAGAGAGTTAGTTCCCTGGTGGTGTAATGGCTAGGCTTCGGTGCTCTCAATGCTATGGCCTGGGTTTGATTCCCAGCCAGGGAGCTACCCCCCCTCCCCCCCCCAAAAGAAAATATCACTTCATACATGGCATTGTGATGTTGAAGAATTAAACGTGACAGATGTTGGAGAGGACTGTTTGAAATTGTATTAATACTTCTATTTCTATATATGGAGGCTAATTGAATGAAATGGCTAAGAATGCCCATAAGATACACAGTTCGTTTTTGTTGTTGATGTTTTTAGTTTTATGGTTCTTTATTTTTAGTACTAAATTTTTATTTGCCATAATCCTATGTTGGGATTTTTTTTTTTTTACATGGACATAAGTGTTTTATTTGATTAAGACAAGTGTGTTGAAAATTTTCTAAAGACACACACAAAATGTTAAAATTAACATAGAGAATAAATCTTTCACCCCCACCTGTGACTCACTGGGGATGGAGTTATTCACACCATGTTGGCAATTTGTCCTTCGCAGAAATTAACATAGGGGGTGAGGGATGTCTTGCTGAGGAATCTAACCTTGCTGAAAGAAGGAAAAAAAAAAAGGCTGCAATTTTATAGTTGGGATTTTATGTTGACTAAATTCTTATGTATATTCAATACTATTTTAAAGTTATTGCTCTCTAAAGCAATATCACTTAAATCAGATTATTTATTTGCTAAATCATGGCTGTTAGAATTACTTTAGAACTTAAAATATCCTAATTTAGCCAAAAGCTTAATTAAGCATTTTTAAAGGATACAAATAAGAAAAGATATAGAGCAGACTTGGCATTTTATGATTATATAATAAGTCAAAAGTTTAAAATGTGACAACTTTTGTTCTCATAAATTGGGAATGCTATATTGCTTTAAAGTAGTTGTATTATGAAAAATTATGACCATCAATCGTGATAGTTCAGTATGTGACATTACTATTGGAGTAAAAATGAAATTAAATTTCTGTAAAATTTGATAGTTTTCTTAGTAATGTTTTTCATTTTGTAAAAAGCAAAAGAAACTATGTATAGAACTGAATGAGCACAGAATTAAGAGAAAAAGAACATGCCATGTTAATACTTGTGATTTTTTAGTTAGTTTCTTATTTGTATTTCATTTAAACATGAAATCATAGTTCATTAAATATTTGGAAGGAAAACATGTATAATGCCACAAATTTCAGTTTTAACTAGTATTACATTTACTGACTTTCTTTGAAATATTCAATATACAATGGCTTCTTTTCAGTACTAGCTATGCTCAGAGGTTAAGCAGAACATCATGACATTTTTATGTGTATCAGACAGGAGAAAGAGGCATATATCAGAGCAAAATATGTGGAGAGGAAATTTGTGGACAAATATTCTATATCGTCATCACCTCCTGCGCAGGAAAAAAAGATTGTCTCCAAAAGTTGTGAAGAAAAGAGGCTGAGCGTTTCTAAACTTGGGCCAGGTGACCAAGTCAGAGCATCTCCCCAAAGTTCAGGTATTACAACTTACTTGTGTATATAAATATTTTTGTAATCTGATGTCACTTTCTTCATCTCTGAATTAGTAGCCATTATAGATTTTTAAATGCTAAAAATCTGTTTCCTACATTTTCTAAGGGAAAAATGGATTTCTATGTCTTTAAAATGGTTAAATTTAAATTTATAGTAGTAAATCACATTTTGAGGTAATGTGTATATTCTAAGTAATAAACTGCTTAAAATGCAAGGGGAGATGGGGATTGTTGTCATGGCAAAAAGCCCTAAATATCTGATTAACCACCTAATATCCTTCCAGTTTTTTTTCCTCCTAAATTTTTCCCAATAACGTTTTTTCCTGCCCTTTTCCCTCCTTACGGCCTGCTTTGTGCTTTGCTAACTTGCATGTCCCCAGTGGTTGCTGTAAATAGCGACGAGGCCAGGCGGGAGTCTCTCTTCTGTCCTGATGAGCTAGATTCACTCTTCTCCTACTTTGATACTTCTTCAAAACTACGTAGTAGTAAGTACTACTCTTGTGGAGCATTCCAAGTCTGTGCCAGTGGTCATTGTGCAGTGTGGCCATTTCTCTAGATGTCACCCATTGTCTCAGAATTGCACATTACTTACAGTCATACAATAAATTAAACTCTTTACTACACCTTACATATTATGGGGTTATGAAATGTGTTTACGACTGAAAATAAGTGTATTTTCAGGTTTTGTGATTGATTCACATGTTGATAAGCCAAGTGCTTGAAAGGATTAAAATTGTATGAAATGCATTCTACTTGTGGTGGCTGAGTTCATACTGACGTAGCAGAGCTCATTTTAAAACCTTTATGGGAGATTTTCTTAATGGTGTGAACTTTAATCACTAGCTGATTTTTCTTTAAAACAGTCAAAAGTAATGACAGTGGAATCCAACAGAGCTCTGATGATGGAAGAGAATCTTTACCCTCCATGGTGTCAGCCAATAGTTTGTATGAGCCTGGTGAGTTTTGGTGAAATTCAGTGTTAATTGGTATTACTTGCTGAAAAATGCATGTAGTGAATACCTAGTCTTGATTAAATAGTTTCTAAAGGAAGTAGTTATTCTTTTGGGAAGAACTAAGGGAGAAGTAATACAGTTAACTGAAAAAGTAGCCACTTCTTGTCATATATTGAAGTTCTCTCATAGCTGTATGTTTTTCTGAGCCTCAGGATAAGTGCTAAAAAGTGCTCTGTCAATAGGTAAGCATAATTTTTAATCCACATGAACTGTATGTCGTGTTACTTTTTACCATTTTTTTGTGGCTCTCTTTTCTCATCAGGAGAAAGAGATCAGCAATTCTGTCCCTGTTAGGCTTTTCTTCTGACCTGTTCTTTACTCCTCTACAGACTCCAGGAGAAGTAACGCCCTTTTTAAAGTAGCTATGATATTGTTATGTTACAGAATGATATGCTTATAATTTTTATATAGATTGCCAGTTCATTAACAAAGGAGTATTATTTGTGCCAGACCCTGTGTTCTCTCCTTGGTATCAGTGATTTCGGTCTTGCAGAATACTCAGGGTAGTAAGCATTCTTGAAATTACTTGAATTGCTTAACAAATTGTGATGGTATTCGACCATCCTAAGGATAAAGTGAGGTATAGTCTAGTAGTAAAATTCTTTAGAAATTCTTACTGCCTCTTCTGAGTGCTAAAGTCTAGGTTTATAGGAATACAAGGGCCATCCAAAAAAAATCCAGCCATAAATGCCTCTATTTTTCATATTAACATGGCTGGATACTTTCTGGACATATCTCATGTAGTTCAGTGGCATTGTCTATTCACTTTGTTACAAATCACTACCATCCACAGAACTCTTCATCTTACATAACAAAACCCCTGTGCCTTTGAAACAACTTCCCATTCTCTTCCTCCCTGTCAAGAGCTCATTTTTATTGATGTGTTTGTGTTTGCTTTTCAGAGGGAGAAAGGCAAGATTCTTCTGTGTTTCTCGACTCTAAACACCTTAATCCAGGACTCCAGCTTTATAGAGCTTCATATGAGAAAAATCTTCCTAAAATGGCTGAGGCTTTGGCTCATGGTGCAGATGTGAACTGGGCTAATTCAGAAGAAAACAAAGCAACACCACTTATTCAGGCTGTGTTAGGGGTATGAGTTTGTACATTGAGGTTTTCAGTGGTAGTAAAACAAACCAAACAAAAAAGAAATCACAATTCATTGAGAACATGGCTTTATCATTATTTTTTTATTTTAAGAAGTGGGTTGGGAAATAGAGGAGGAAGCTAGTAGTGATTTCTCAGCATCACTTTGATTGTGTAAGCTCAATTTTTTTCTTAATGGAAGAGTGTGTTTTGCAAGATCACAGACTGCAGATTGAATTCCTATTAGGAGTAGTTCTTGGGAAGAAAATAATATAATTTATCATTTCTCTGTGCTGGGTGTTTTTTCTTTTTTGGGAGAATAAAATGAAATAGAAAGGCTACTAGAGTAAAGGAAATAATATGTTATTGATTTTTTTATTCATTGTTACCTCCTTCTTTCCTCTAAGGGCTCTTTGGTGACATGCGAGTTTCTCCTACAGAATGGTGCTAATGTGAACCAAAGAGATGTGCAAGGACGGGGACCGCTGCACCATGCCACTGTCTTAGGGCACACGGGGTAAGCTCTAGTGCTTACATATTTAAGTAGATTTTACTTGAAAAATTAATTTGAAATAATGTTTTGCTTGGTTTGAAAAGAGAAGAAGCTAGTAGTGATTTCTGAGCATCACTTTGTGTTAGTTCAAATTTTTTTTCTTAGTGGAGGAAAATTCTGGTAATGAAAGTAGTGTGTTTTGCTAGATTACAAACTTTCTCAGGTAAAGGCCATTAGGTAGAGTTTGTAAAGTGATACTTTCCTATGACTTACATTGTCATGATGGAATTTGAAATTTTAAAAATCTCATTCAGGAAAAAAGCTACTATTACATTTCATATAAGGAAATTGCAAAGCTTACTTTGAATTCCACTTGTCATTTATATTGATCAATTTCAAAACTGTTATTGAAAGTATGGCGATTTTTGTCAGACAGCTTAAGTCTGTGTGCATATTTATGCAGGCACATAACTCACACATTTTGGGAGAGTTTTGTAACACTGGATATTTTAGTTTTCCTGCAGGGTAGCTAAAGTCAAGTTGTGCTATTGACATTGTGACTTCTGGAGCAATATTTAAATGCACAGAGCAATAAAGCCTTGAAAAAAGATACTCTATAGAGCAAGCTTGTCCAACCTGTGTCCCATGGGCTGCATGTGACTCATGACGATTTTGAATGTGGCCCAACACAAATTCGTAAACTTTTTGAAAACATTAAAATTATGCAGGGACTTTTTTTCTTTTTTAGCTTATCAGCTGTTGTTA